>SJYV01005445.1:55877-182856 GCA_006410875.1 Neotragus pygmaeus | reverse complement strand
CCCAGCCTGGGCCCGGCCACCCGCCCCCGCGGGGACGCCTGGCCCCGCTCCAGGGCCCGTTGCCGTCCTGCCGGTGCCCGCATCAGATCTGGCCTGGAGAAGGACAGAACTGAGCCACAGCGGGGAGAGGAGCCTGAAGGCACGGTAGGAGCCACCCCAGAAAGCGTCGGGATCCGAGCGCGGCCCGCAGCCCTCGAATCCCCTGCAGACTCCTGTCCCGGCGTCGTGCCCGTCCGCCCCTCCTGTGTGTCCCCTCCACATCCCCTGCTCTCCCGGCTCTCTGTCTCTCACACCGAGCCCGTTTCTCATCACCAACCCTGCTTCTCTTTCTAACCCGTCTAGACGCCCCTCACCTCTGCATCGCTCCCCCGGGTCACTCAAAGACTCCTGTGGCCTGTCAAAGCCTCCCCACGGTCCCTCTTCTGACCCTCCTGCCCAGGCTGCCCCCTCGCTCCCCCAGCTCTCGGGGTCCGGGGCAGGGGTGGGCAGCCGGATGTGCCCTGGGCCCGGCTCTGTCCTCTGCAGGCAGGAGCTGGAGGAGCGCTGCCTCCTGAAGGTGTGTCAGACCTGGGAGGAGAGGCTGGAGGAGAGCCTCACAACGAAGCAGGAGGAAGGTGAGGTGGGCCTTCCGGGAAGTCGGAGGAAGGCGGGGGAGGCAGTGGGGCGGTGGGGGAGCCGGCCTTCTCAGTGCCGGGGGGCCCTCAGTCCTCGGGCTGGCGGGTCTGGGTTGGGTACGGGCTGACGGATCACCCCACAGCCCTGTGTCCATCCCAGCCTGCGCTGGGCTGGCGGCGTGGAGCAGGGCAGAAGGCTGGCCTGAGGCCTCCTCCCTCTTCTCTTCCCGAGTGGTCTCTGAACGAACGGAGCAAGCCCTGAAAAGCATTCTTGTTTTTGGAGGCGTTTCTGCCTCCTCCAGCACAAGCCCACTCTCTAGGTCCCTGGAGAGGCCACCAGGGTTGGAGGCAAGACTCCAGCGCCCCATCCTGTGCTAGACCACCCCTCACCCTTTAACAGGTCCACTTGCCCTGAACACATTCCTGACCCACATTAGGTCTGCTTGCGCATGCGCTGGACAGCCCAGCTAGTGATACTGGGCTGCTGTCGAGGAAAGAGCAGCGTTTACTGCAGGCGCCAAGCTAGGAGTCCAGGCAGCTTAAAAGGCCCAAATCCCCACAGCTTTTAGGAAAGCTGTTTAAGGATAGAGTGAGGGATTGTGTCACAGGGTTCCTCATCAGTTCGTGGGCCTTCTTCTGATAGGCTGCTGGTGACGTCACTGGGTGTCAACATCATCAACCTTCTCATTCCAGCCAGCCTGCCTGTGGTTGCCATTTGCTGTGCTTGTAGGTAGCTTATGGTTAGCTTCTCCCACTTGGTGGGGGTGTCAGTTCAGTTCAGTTCAGTCCAGTCGCTCAGTTGTGTCCGACTCTTTACGAACCCATGAATCACAGCATGCCAGGCCTCCCTGTCCATCACCATCTCCCAGAGTTCAGTCAAATTCACGTCCATCGAGTCAGGGATGCCATCCAGCCATCTCATCCTCTGTTGTCCCCTTCTCCTCCTGCCCCCAATCCCTCCCAGCATCAGAGTCTTTTCTAATGAGTCAACTCTTCGCATGAGGTGGCCAAAGTACTGGAGTTTCAGCTTTAGCATCATTCCTTCCAAAGAACACCCAGGGCTGACTTCCTTCAGAATAGACTGGTTGGATCTCCTTGCAGTCCAAGGGAGTGGGGCTGTCAGTATCTGCAAAATGGCTCAGAGGACAGGCTCAGGTTACCTATAGTCCTTGTAGTGTAGCAGTGTTGGTCGCTCAGTCGTGTCCAACTCTTTGTGACCCCACGGACTGTAGCCCGCCAGGCTCCTCTGTCCATGGGATTCTCCAGGCAAGAATACCGGAGTGGGTTGCCATTCCCTTCTCCAGGGGATCTTCTGACCCAGGGATTGAATCTGGGTCTCCTGCAGATTGCAGGCAGACCTGCAGGCAGATTCTTTACCATCTGAGTTACAGGGAAGACCCTTTAGTCCTTGAGGAGGAACTGAAGTTCCCTGACCTTATATGTCTAAACTAGTATTATTTAGTCTTATTGGACTGTTTTCCCTGTCTGCCTTTTTTCACTTCTCTGACTGAATCCATTCTTTAGGACTCGGGAAGGCCTAAGAGGCTAAAAGTCTACAAACAAGAGGCAGACAAGGGGACACAGTGCAGAGGGGTCTGTCCCAGGAACAGTCCCTAGAGTCCTCTTACACACAGCTCCCCACTCACCCACCACATCCCACCTCCACCAAGAAAATTAAAAGCCTGAACGCCCACCCTGGGCGAGGCGCCCTTTGCTCCCCAGCGTCCTTAGTTCGGGCCTGTGACTACGTGTACCTGTGCTGTGAGGAAGAGCAACTGCCGCTTCCTCTGGGCTCTGCGAGGGGCCTAAGCTGCTGTGCACACCGGTAACCCAGCAGGCCAGCTCTGGGCTTGGACGGCGGTGGGGGGCGGGCAGGTGTCCTCCCTCCTTCCACCCTGCACTCCTCCCCACAGTCTGAGCCCCAGGCAGGGCCAGGGGGGCCCTTCTGCCTTCCTTGAATACACTCCTTGGCTCCCTAGGGCCGGATCCTTGGAGTTCACTCTTTTAAAACAAATGTTATTCGTTTGGCTGAGTGGGGTCTTGGTTGCAGCGCGCAGGATTTCTTGTGCCAGGCAGGATCTTTCATTTCAGCGCATGGACTCGAGCTGTGGGGCGAGGACTCCAGAATGCATGGGCTTGAGTACTTCAGAGTGTGCACTTAGCATGCCCTGGCATTTGAAATCGTAGTTCCCTGACCGGGGATCAAACTCACGCCCGCTGTGTTGCCAGGTGGATTCTTAACCACTGGGCCGCCAGTGTGCCAGGGAATTCCCTTGCTCCTTTCAGCTTTAAAGGTCTCTACCCTTTCTGGAGGGCTTTTCTAAGTCCAGCACCCATTGCCCCACCTCCTTGAGCCAAGTTCAGGGACAACATGACACACTGGCATAGAGACCCAGCATCCTCCCAGGACTTTCAGCCCGCCTGGTGGGGGAAAGAGACCTGCTCTGATGGCCCAACCAGCCTGCATTTGAGATGATCTTAAATGAGGGCTGTTCTGTTTATCTCCTTTTTCAGCCTGCCTGCCTGCCTGCAGCAGCTCACCGCTTACTCCAGCCCTAAGCTCAGCCCTACCTCTTCCCCACATTTCAGTTCTGTGTGTCAGAGAGTTACAAGGCCTGTGATGTCCCAGGTGCTGAATTAATACAGCCTCTCTGGGAGGGTGTCTTGTCATTCTGTCCCTCTTGTTGTTGTTCAGTTGCCAAGTTGTGTCCAACTCTACAACCCCATGGACTGCAGCATGCCAGGCTTCCCTGTACATCACTAACTCCTGGAGCTCACTCACACTCATGTCCATTGAGTCAGTGATGCAATCCAAATATCTCATCCTCTGTCGTCCCCTTCTCCTTCTGCCTTCAAACTTTCCCAGCATCAGGGTCTTTTCTAATGAGTCAGCTCTTGGCATCAGGTGGCCAAAGTATTGGAGCTGCAGCTTCAGCATCAGTCCTTCCAGTGAATATTCAGGGGTGATTTCCTTTAGGATAGACTGCCTTGATCTTCTTGCAGTCCAGGAGACTCTCAAGAGTTTTCTCCACCATCACAATTGAAAGCCTCGATTCTTTGGCGCTCAGCCTTCTTTATGGTTCAACTGTCACATTCATACATGAGTACTACAAAAACCATAGCTGTGACTATTACGGACCTTTATTGGCAAAGTGACATTTCTGCTTTTTAATATGCTATCTAGGTTTGTAATAGCTTTTCTTCCAAGGAGCAAGGTCTTAATTTCATGGCTGCAGTCACCATCTGCAGTGATTTTGGAGCCCAGAAAAGAAAATCTGCCACTGTTTCCACTTTTCGTCATCTATTTGCCGTGAAGTGATGGGACCAGGTGCCATGATCTTAATTTTTTGAATGTTGAGTTTTAAGCCAGCTTTTTCACTCTCCTCTTTCACTCTCTTCAAGAGCCTCTTTAGTTTCTCCCATTAGAGTGGTGTCATCTGCCTATCTGAGGTGGTTAATATTTCTCCCAGCAACCTTGATTCCAGCTCGTGATTCATCCAGCCCAGCATTTCGCGTGATGTACTCTGCCTACAAGTTTAACAAACAGGGTGACAATACGCACCTTTACCTTGTACCAGGAATACCGCCAGTTCAGGGCACCCCTGCTGTGTGCCAGGCAGTATGCTAAGGCCTTCACAGCCAGGCTCTCACACAGCTCTTACAGCAGCCTTGACACACTTCTTTCCCAATTTGGAACCAGTCTATTGTTCCATGTTCAACACTATCTACCCACCTTATAGATAAGAAAATTGGGGGTCAGAGAAGTGCCGTGACTTGCCCACTGCAACTATATTAGTTTGCTTGGCCTGACATAAGGAAGTACCATCAACTGGGTGGCTTAAAATCTACATTCCCGTAGTTTTGGAGTATAGAAGACCCAGACTGGGGTGTCGGTGCGTTTGGTTCTTCTTCTTCTCTTTTCGGTTGGTTTCTCCTGGAGCCTGCCTCCTGGGTTGCAGCTGGCTGCCTTCTCCTGCGTCCTGCATTTCCTCTGTGTGTGTGCAGCCCTGATGTTGCTTGTGTGCCCAGATTTCCTCTTCTCTTATAAGGACACCCCTGAGGTTGGATTAAGGGGCTCATTTAAACATAATCACCTTTTTAAAGGCATTATTTCCAAATACAGTCATATTCTAAGACAAGTGGGGTGGGCAGTGCCGGTGTCAAGGCTTCAATTAACGAATGTAGGCAGTGAGCACGATGCAGCGTGTGTAACAGCGACCCTGATTCTCAGCAATGGCGGAGCCAGTCTCATCAACAGGCCTATTGATTCTAACCTGGACTGTGCTGTGAGCTGAAAAACCAGTGCCACCCTTATTAGGACCAGAATGTAACTTTTCTATCAATTGATGCCATTCTGGGACTTGAGAGAGTCTTGCGACTGAGAAACATCCTTCTGGGTCCTCTGCTCTGGTCCAGACAAATGAAGTTATCCTAGAGGCTGTGCTTAGTTCTCAGTCCTGTCTGACTCGTGGTGACTCCATGGACTGTAGCCTGCCTGGCTCCTCTGTCCATGGGGATCCTCCAAGCAAGGATACTGGAGTGGGTTGCCATGCCCTCCTCCAGGGGATCTTCCCAACCCCGGGATCAAACCCAGATTTCCCACATTGCCAGTGGATTCTTTACCATCTGAGCCACCAGGGAAGCCCATCTTAGAAGCTATGTCCATCCAGATAAGTAACGGTTATTGCCCAGTCACTCAGCCATGTCCAGCTCTTTGTGACCTTGTGGACTGCAGCCCGCCAGTCTTCCCTGTCCTTCACTATCTCCCAAGGTCTGCTCAGATTCATGTCCATTGAGTTGGCGATGCCATCTAACCATCTCATCAGCCGCCACCCTCTTCTTTTGCCTTCAATGTTTCCTGCATCAGGGTCATTTCCAATGAGTCAGCTCTTCGCATCAGGTGGCCCAAGTATTGGAGCTTCAGCTTAGATATGTAACTGCAGAGCCCCAAAGCCAAGGCACAGACTCAGAATCAAAAAGATCTGTCTGGTGCTCATACCTCTGAGTCTCAGTTTCCCCATCCATACAAGGAAATATGCATTCTACTCTTAAGAGTCTGTTGTAAGAATTACATGAGAACCTGGCTGTGAAGAACTTAGCATAGTCCCTGGCACACGGCAGAGGTGCCCTGAGTGGGCGTGCTCCTGGTGCGGTGAAGGCGGCCCGCTGCGCCCTTGGCCTGACCTTGTACTAGAGATCGAGGTGCGTCTACGGACCCTGTTCCCTCCGCGTTTCATGCTTGTGGTTCACTCGTCTCTTCACCCAGCCATGAGATAGAGGAGGCTCGCCCAGGGGTGCGTGGAGCGGACGGGATGCATGTTAGAGACAGGAAGTGACCACGCCCCTCCCCACCCCGCTGCCTATCCCAGCCTTCCGCAGCTACTTTGAGATCTTCAACGGTCATGGTGAGGTGGACACGCAGAGCCTGCAGAACATCCTGCTGCTTGTGGGCATCTCCCTGACAACGGCCCAGGTGGAGGGTGCCCTGAGGAGCGCGGACATCGATGGTGAGTCTGGGGAAGGAGGGGGCTTCATCCTGAGCCCTGGCGGGATCAGGCTCATCCGCAGCGTGAGGCCTGTGCAGTCACATGGGGCTCAGTGACAGGATCCTGACTTTGGTTCACCGCTTTGCTGTTGTGGTCTAGAAATTATTGACAATTTTTGAATGAGGGGCCCTGTTCTGCATTTCTTTCTCTCTCTCTTTTTTTTTTTNTGGAGGCTTCCGTAGGGAGCATCCGCTGAGGTTATAATTAAACCACAGCCGTAACATCAGAGATCGAGCAGGTAACAGTGAAACCACAGCTGCCACGCAAACGTCGTTCCCTAACCTGCCTCCAGAGGCCAGATGAGATTGGAGACCAACATGGCGGGGACTCATGTCCGCTGACTCCGCGACTTTTATTCTAAAGAAACACGCTACGTATGGATGTGATCTTTGACCTGACATAAGATATTTTTTCCCCACAGCACGATTTGAGATGGTCAATATTTTCCAGGGAAAAAATACCATGTCATCTTTAGTCTAGCATATGAGGTGCAATAAAAATGTAGAAATAAAATTGATAAGTACAAAATAATATTTTAATAATATACGAACATGAAGATAATGCAAACACGTTAAAAATACCGATATGCTACAAACGTGATCTGGAGCAGCGGCAACTGGTAAAATTCTATGCAAAGGCATCCATGAGGCATTGCGACGAATCATCTTTCTCCCAAACCAGCAATTCTCAGGACACACTCAAACGCACACAAACATGGAAAGTGGAAATAAAAGAACGTTAAAAAAAAAAAAAAGGCAGACACACAAAACCAGCCACTGCTGTGTGAGTGATGGACGTTTTTATGATCTTAGTTACATTTAAGTATCAAAAAATGCCACTGGTCTCACAGTTTACTGAAACAATATCCGAATCTTCAAACCTGCTGGAAGCGATGTGCAGGGCAGCTGGGACGGCTGGATCCACCGCCCTCTCCGCGGCGACCCGGGGGTCTCCACACGGTCACCTGAAAGGCAGAACCAGAGTTACGGCTTTCTTGGCGTCCCGGCCCAGCCGAAGTCACATATGCTGTAATTCGGGAGGAGCTGGATGTGGGGTGGGAGGGCTGCTTGATGTCAAAACTTCATCGTCAACACCCAGAAGGGATCGAGTCCTCTCTATACCAAGGAACAGAAGCTTTTCAAAAGAGAACAGGTCACGAAGTTCTCACTTTTTAAAAAACGACTGAAGTCGAGCTGGTGTGCAACACTGTGTTAGTTCCAGCTGTACAGCACACTGGTCTCTGTGTGTGTGTGTGTGTGTGTGCGCGCGCGTTTGTATGCACGCGCGCGTGTGTGTGTGCTTTTTCCGATTCTCTCCCCTCGGAGGCTGTGCGAGATGCTGAAGACACTCCCCTGAGTGGCATGGCAGGCCGTTGTCCTTTACTGGAGTCATGTGTGGCAGCGTCTCCAGAGTTTTTACTTTTAATTCAGTGCCAGACAAACAGCTGCGCTTTTCACTGAACAGGGGGAGGGCTGCTGGGGTAGGTAAACGCAACCCAGGTCAGCGACGTCTCGAGAACCTTTGACCAGAACGGTCTCCTGCGTCCCTGAGAGGGGGGCCCTGGGGACACCGGGGCCCTGGGCAGCATGGTGACGTCACTGAGCCTTTATCTCTGGGGCCGGGAGCTCCTGTGTCCACGCTGAGCGCAGGGGACGTGGGCCCTGAAGCAGTGGGCGACCAGGACCGCGCCAGCCCCCGTCTCAGGAGGGAGGCCTGCTGCTTAAGCTGCAGCTGGGCTTGCAGAGCACGCCCCGTCCTGACCCCGCCGCAGCCCAGGCCCGGCAGGTGCCGCTGACCCTGTTTGGGCGGCGCTGATGGAGCATGAAGCTGACGCTGGGACGGGGTGCGGGCTCCTCCAGTACAGGCACTTTACTAAANGACAGGCTCAGGTTACCTATAGTCCTTGTAGTGTAGCAGTGTTGGTCGCTCAGTCGTGTCCAACTCTTTGTGACCCCACGGACTGTAGCCCGCCAGGCTCCTCTGTCCATGGGATTCTCCAGGCAAGAATACCGGAGTGGGTTGCCATTCCCTTCTCCAGGGGATCTTCTGACCCAGGGATTGAATCTGGGTCTCCTGCAGATTGCAGGCAGACCTGCAGGCAGATTCTTTACCATCTGAGTTACAGGGAAGACCCTTTAGTCCTTGAGGAGGAACTGAAGTTCCCTGACCTTATATGTCTAAACTAGTATTATTTAGTCTTATTGGACTGTTTTCCCTGTCTGCCTTTTTTCACTTCTCTGACTGAATCCATTCTTTAGGACTCGGGAAGGCCTAAGAGGCTAAAAGTCTACAAACAAGAGGCAGACAAGGGGACACAGTGCAGAGGGGTCTGTCCCAGGAACAGTCCCTAGAGTCCTCTTACACACAGCTCCCCACTCACCCACCACATCCCACCTCCACCAAGAAAATTAAAAGCCTGAACGCCCACCCTGGGCGAGGCGCCCTTTGCTCCCCAGCGTCCTTAGTTCGGGCCTGTGACTACGTGTACCTGTGCTGTGAGGAAGAGCAACTGCCGCTTCCTCTGGGCTCTGCGAGGGGCCTAAGCTGCTGTGCACACCGGTAACCCAGCAGGCCAGCTCTGGGCTTGGACGGCGGTGGGGGGCGGGCAGGTGTCCTCCCTCCTTCCACCCTGCACTCCTCCCCACAGTCTGAGCCCCAGGCAGGGCCAGGGGGGCCCTTCTGCCTTCCTTGAATACACTCCTTGGCTCCCTAGGGCCGGATCCTTGGAGTTCACTCTTTTAAAACAAATGTTATTCGTTTGGCTGAGTGGGGTCTTGGTTGCAGCGCGCAGGATTTCTTGTGCCAGGCAGGATCTTTCATTTCAGCGCATGGACTCGAGCTGTGGGGCGAGGACTCCAGAATGCATGGGCTTGAGTACTTCAGAGTGTGCACTTAGCATGCCCTGGCATTTGAAATCGTAGTTCCCTGACCGGGGATCAAACTCACGCCCGCTGTGTTGCCAGGTGGATTCTTAACCACTGGGCCGCCAGTGTGCCAGGGAATTCCCTTGCTCCTTTCAGCTTTAAAGGTCTCTACCCTTTCTGGAGGGCTTTTCTAAGTCCAGCACCCATTGCCCCACCTCCTTGAGCCAAGTTCAGGGACAACATGACACACTGGCATAGAGACCCAGCATCCTCCCAGGACTTTCAGCCCGCCTGGTGGGGGAAAGAGACCTGCTCTGATGGCCCAACCAGCCTGCATTTGAGATGATCTTAAATGAGGGCTGTTCTGTTTATCTCCTTTTTCAGCCTGCCTGCCTGCCTGCAGCAGCTCACCGCTTACTCCAGCCCTAAGCTCAGCCCTACCTCTTCCCCACATTTCAGTTCTGTGTGTCAGAGAGTTACAAGGCCTGTGATGTCCCAGGTGCTGAATTAATACAGCCTCTCTGGGAGGGTGTCTTGTCATTCTGTCCCTCTTGTTGTTGTTCAGTTGCCAAGTTGTGTCCAACTCTACAACCCCATGGACTGCAGCATGCCAGGCTTCCCTGTACATCACTAACTCCTGGAGCTCACTCACACTCATGTCCATTGAGTCAGTGATGCAATCCAAATATCTCATCCTCTGTCGTCCCCTTCTCCTTCTGCCTTCAAACTTTCCCAGCATCAGGGTCTTTTCTAATGAGTCAGCTCTTGGCATCAGGTGGCCAAAGTATTGGAGCTGCAGCTTCAGCATCAGTCCTTCCAGTGAATATTCAGGGGTGATTTCCTTTAGGATAGACTGCCTTGATCTTCTTGCAGTCCAGGAGACTCTCAAGAGTTTTCTCCACCATCACAATTGAAAGCCTCGATTCTTTGGCGCTCAGCCTTCTTTATGGTTCAACTGTCACATTCATACATGAGTACTACAAAAACCATAGCTGTGACTATTACGGACCTTTATTGGCAAAGTGACATTTCTGCTTTTTAATATGCTATCTAGGTTTGTAATAGCTTTTCTTCCAAGGAGCAAGGTCTTAATTTCATGGCTGCAGTCACCATCTGCAGTGATTTTGGAGCCCAGAAAAGAAAATCTGCCACTGTTTCCACTTTTCGTCATCTATTTGCCGTGAAGTGATGGGACCAGGTGCCATGATCTTAATTTTTTGAATGTTGAGTTTTAAGCCAGCTTTTTCACTCTCCTCTTTCACTCTCTTCAAGAGCCTCTTTAGTTTCTCCCATTAGAGTGGTGTCATCTGCCTATCTGAGGTGGTTAATATTTCTCCCAGCAACCTTGATTCCAGCTCGTGATTCATCCAGCCCAGCATTTCGCGTGATGTACTCTGCCTACAAGTTTAACAAACAGGGTGACAATACGCACCTTTACCTTGTACCAGGAATACCGCCAGTTCAGGGCACCCCTGCTGTGTGCCAGGCAGTATGCTAAGGCCTTCACAGCCAGGCTCTCACACAGCTCTTACAGCAGCCTTGACACACTTCTTTCCCAATTTGGAACCAGTCTATTGTTCCATGTTCAACACTATCTACCCACCTTATAGATAAGAAAATTGGGGGTCAGAGAAGTGCCGTGACTTGCCCACTGCAACTATATTAGTTTGCTTGGCCTGACATAAGGAAGTACCATCAACTGGGTGGCTTAAAATCTACATTCCCGTAGTTTTGGAGTATAGAAGACCCAGAATGGGGTGTCGGTGCGTTTGGTTCTTCTTCTTCTCTTTTCGGTTGGTTTCTCCTGGAGCCTGCCTCCTGGGTTGCAGCTGGCTGCCTTCTCCTGCGTCCTGCATTTCCTCTGTGTGTGTGCAGCCCTGATGTCGCTTGTGTGCCCAGATTTCCTCTTCTCTTATAAGGACACCCCTGAGGTTGGATTAAGGGGCTCATTTAAACATAATCACCTTTTTAAAGGCATTATTTCCAAATACAGTCATATTCTAAGACAAGTGGGGTGGGCAGTGCCGGTGTCAAGGCTTCAATTAACGAATGTAGGCAGTGAGCACGATGCAGCGTGTGTAACAGCGACCCTGATTCTCAGCAATGGCGGAGCCAGTCTCATCAACAGGCCTATTGATTCTAACCTGGACTGTGCTGTGAGCTGAAAAACCAGTGCCACCCTTATTAGGACCAGAATGTAACTTTTCTATCAATTGATGCCATTCTGGGACTTGAGAGAGTCTTGCGACTGAGAAACATCCTTCTGGGTCCTCTGCTCTGGTCCAGACAAATGAAGTTATCCTAGAGGCTGTGCTTAGTTCTCAGTCCTGTCTGACTCGTGGTGACTCCATGGACTGTAGCCTGCCTGGCTCCTCTGTCCATGGGGATCCTCCAAGCAAGGATACTGGAGTGGGTTGCCATGCCCTCCTCCAGGGGATCTTCCCAACCCCGGGATCAAACCCAGATTTCCCACATTGCCAGTGGATTCTTTACCATCTGAGCCACCAGGGAAGCCCATCTTAGAAGCTATGTCCATCCAGATAAGTAACGGTTATTGCCCAGTCACTCAGCCATGTCCAGCTCTTTGTGACCTTGTGGACTGCAGCCCGCCAGTCTTCCCTGTCCTTCACTATCTCCCAAGGTCTGCTCAGATTCATGTCCATTGAGTTGGCGATGCCATCTAACCATCTCATCAGCCGCCACCCTCTTCTTTTGCCTTCAATGTTTCCTGCATCAGGGTCATTTCCAATGAGTCAGCTCTTCGCATCAGGTGGCCCAAGTATTGGAGCTTCAGCTTAGATATGTAACTGCAGAGCCCCAAAGCCAAGGCACAGACTCAGAATCAAAAAGATCTGTCTGGTGCTCATACCTCTGAGTCTCAGTTTCCCCATCCATACAAGGAAATATGCATTCTACTCTTAAGAGTCTGTTGTAAGAATTACATGAGAACCTGGCTGTGAAGAACTTAGCATAGTCCCTGGCACACGGCAGAGGTGCCCTGAGTGGGCGTGCTCCTGGTGCGGTGAAGGCGGCCCGCTGCGCCCTTGGCCTGACCTTGTACTAGAGATCGAGGTGCGTCTACGGACCCTGTTCCCTCCGCGTTTCATGCTTGTGGTTCACTCGTCTCTTCACCCAGCCATGAGATAGAGGAGGCTCGCCCAGGGGTGCGTGGAGCGGACGGGATGCATGTTAGAGACAGGAAGTGACCACGCCCCTCCCCACCCCGCTGCCTATCCCAGCCTTCCGCAGCTACTTTGAGATCTTCAACGGTCATGGTGAGGTGGACACGCAGAGCCTGCAGAACATCCTGCTGCTTGTGGGCATCTCCCTGACAACGGCCCAGGTGGAGGGTGCCCTGAGGAGCGCGGACATCGATGGTGAGTCTGGGGAAGGAGGGGGCTTCATCCTGAGCCCTGGCGGGATCAGGCTCATCCGCAGCGTGAGGCCTGTGCAGTCACATGGGGCTCAGTGACAGGATCCTGACTTTGGTTCACCGCTTTGCTGTTGTGGTCTAGAAATTATTGACAATTTTTGAATGAGGGGCCCTGTTCTGCATTTCTTTCTCTCTCTCTTTTTTTTTTTTTGGTTGCACTGGACCTTCATTGCAGCACTCAGACTTTCTCTAGTCGCTGTGCTTCTGGGCTTCTCTTGTTGTGGAGCGGTGGGCTTAGTCATCTGCCACATGTGGGATCCTAGGTCCCCGACCAGGGATGGGACCTGAGGCTCCTGCATTAGAAGGCAGATGCTTAAGCACTGGACCACGAGGGAAGTACTGCATTTTCATTTTGCTCTGGGCAAATGCAAATAATACAGCTGGTTCTGGCTCCCAAAGTTAGTGATTCCTGAGGTCCTACGCAGTGCCACGTTCTGGGGACCCAGAGATGACCAAGCCCAGTTCCCAACCCTAAGATGTAGGTTCTCTCTCAGATCACTCCTCCAGGACATTATGTGTGCTCCATCGGACATTCCTCCGTGACCTGGCCACTCGTTTTACCGGCTGTATGGCCTGGGACAGGTCACTGAAGTTCATCACGTCTCAGTTTCCCCACCTGTAAAATGGGGCTCACAGCAGTTCCCCGTCTCACTAAACTGCCGAGAAGAGCGAATGAGGTAACCCAGGCAAAGCACAGAGCACTGCACGCGGCAGACAGTGCGCCCAGGAGACCTGACCACTGGGCTCGTCTATCCTCTAAATGTTCTGTAGCTGCCTGCGTGTGCCTATT
The DNA here is from genome assembly GCA_006410875.1 of Neotragus pygmaeus. Classification (NCBI taxonomy): domain Eukaryota; kingdom Metazoa; phylum Chordata; class Mammalia; order Artiodactyla; family Bovidae; genus Neotragus; species Neotragus pygmaeus. Next base: position 169,609 of record SJYV01005445.1, on the reverse strand, counting down.
CCTGCACTGGGCACTGGCATAAAGGGATGTGTGAGACCTGTGAGACCTGCCCTCGAGATGTTCGCGCAGTCATGACGCAGAAGGAAGAGTTGCCAAAGGCAGCAGTGCTCACGGTGACTTGGATAAGGGTTGAGGGAGAAAGGCTTCCTGGAGGAGGTGATGCCTGAGCCAAATGGCGAAAGAGCAAGCAGGAGTTAGGCAGGACAAGAAGAAGGGCATTGCTGCTGGCAGAAATAGCTTGCACACAGGGCATAGGGCACAGAATGAGGAGCACTGTCCCACTGTGGTTTGGTTGACTAGATGCAGGGAACACAGAGGAGCGGTGGGGGCCTGGGCTCCTGGCCCCTGAGTGTGGGTCTGCTTCCTCCATCACTGTCTGAGGGTGAGTCCTCACTCAAGCTAGGCTAGGCATTGGCCTCAGCTTGGTCCTTTGGTGATCCCAGGCAACAGCCTGTTTTTGTCTGTGCCTCAGGCCTCATCTATGACAAGGGGATTAGAGTATTAGCGCCTGCCGCTCCCCCACACCCCCCGCCCCAAGGATGACTTTAAGGATTAGAGACCATTCATTAATTTGTCAAGCAGTTGAGAGAAGTGGCATCTGGTCCCATTGCTCCATGGCAAATAGAAGAGGGAAAAGTGGAAGCAGTGACAAATTTTATTTTCTAGGGCTCCAAAATCACTGTGGACAGTGACTGCAGCCATGAAATTAAAAGATGCTTGCTCCTTTAAAAGAAGGAAAGCTATGACACACCNCCATGGCAAATAGAAGAGGGAAAAGTGGAAGCAGTGACAAATTTTATTTTCTAGGGCTCCAAAATCACTGTGGACAGTGACTGCAGCCATGAAATTAAAAGATGCTTGCTCCTTTAAAAGAAGGAAAGCTATGACACACCTAGACAGCATATTAAAAAGCAGAGACATCACTTTGCCAACAAAGATCCATATAGTCAAAGCTATGGTTTTTCCAGTAGTTATGTATGGATGTGAGAGTTGAACCATAAAGAAGACCGAGTGCCAAAGAACTGACACTTTCAAATTGTGGTGCTGGAGAAGACTCTTGAGAGTCCCTTGGACTACAGTGAGATCAAACCCGCCCATCCTAAAGGAAATCAACCCTGAATATTCACTGGAAGGACTGAAGCTGAAGCTCCAATACTTTGGCCACCTGATGTGAAGAGCTGGCTCATTGAGAAAGATCCTGATGCTGGGAAAGATTGAAGGGAGGAGAAAAGGACGACAGAGGATGAGATGGTTGGATGGCATCACTGACTCAATGGACCTAAATTTGAGTAAATTTCAGGATATAGTGAAGGACAAAGGAGACTCATGTGCTTCAGTCCATGGGGTTGCAAAGAGCTAGACACTACTTAGCGACTGAACAATAATAACAAAGTTGAGAGAGCATTTCCCAAGCACCTCTTTGTTTTAAGTCCTGAGGGCACAATACAGAATAAAACACCCAGTGCCTGCCTCCTAGGGCTTCCGTGAAACCCCAGGTCTTATGAGTGGGTGGTTGAAGTACAAGTGTTTTATGAGAATGTTCAACTGGGAGTCTGACCTACACTGGTCTGACTTCCCTCAGGAAGTGGTAGTCAAAGGAAGCATTAAGGGAAAGAGTTGGAGGGAATTCCCTGGTGGTCCAGTGGTGAGGGCTTGGCACTTTTACTTCTGGGGCCGGAGTTCAGTCTGTGGTTGCAGAACTAAGATCCCGCAAGCTGCATCGCATGGCCACAAGAGACAAAAACAAACGAAGAGTTAGCGTGTGGTGGAGAGAATTCTGAGATGAGAGCGCAGCACGTACAAAGGCCCGGAGTGGGGGAGGAGGGGTCCCCGGTGGGAGCAGGTTAGTGCTGGGGGAGCTTGGTACCTGCTGAGGCTGCAGACAGCTGACAGGCAAGTCTAGCAGGACTTTGAAGGCCACAATGGGAGCACTGTAGGTAAAGATATGTGCTCATGCAAGACTAACACACTGTAATAAGAGTTGCCGTCTTTTGTTGAGCATGTGTTTGTGTGCATGGCCCTATTCTAAGCGCATTGCCTCCATTTCTCTCCCTTGAGAAAGGCGTTATGGTCATCCTTACCCTATTAGACAAGAAAACTAAGGCTTAGTGGGGCTAAGAGACTTTGGCAGTGTCACAGAGATAGTGAGTGACATGAACTCAGACTGCTGCTTCTAGAACCTTCTGGGAGCCTCTAACCCAGGAGATTTTAATTTTTTTCCTTCTGCTTCCTTATGTGTCCCGCACTTTGTACATCGACTATGTGTTACTTTTATAATCAACTCCAACAAATAAATGCTAATAGCTGTGCCTGGGTTGCAGTGTCCAAGCCTGCTCTGGAAGGCCCACTCTGTATTCTTCTGGCCCCCACAGGGGATGGTCACGTGAACTTCAAAGACTTCTTGACCGTGATGACAGACACCAGGCGCTTCTTCTGCTCTGTGGGTGAGCAGGGGAGAGCCCAGGGCACTCAGAGCTGGGGTCGGGGGGTCAGGTGGCTAGTAGGGGGCTTGGGCATCCCGGGATGTCAAATGGTAATGGCTGCCACCATTCCATGTCTCCAGAACAGAATTCCCTGACAGACATGGCTCCTCCAAACCCCCACACTCTGTTCTTTGAGATCCTGTCCCTGCTGGTGGAGATGCTGGCCTTACCTGAAGGAGCTTTAGAAGAGATCACCAGGTGAGTAGGTCTAGTGGTTGTGGGTGGAGGGTTGTAGGCACAGAAGTAGCACCTAGCCTTTTGGCAGTGGAGGATTTTGGATAGTTAGGACTCTTAGTCGCAAGCGAAACACACGTAAAACTGGCTGATGCAAAAGGGGAATGTACTGGCTCACGCCACTGCTCAGGGCTTCAGGACTGGCTGGATCCAGGAGACCAGCTGATACCATGCAGGCTTCATCTCTCCTGCTCATCTCTGCACTGGCTGCAAGCTCAGCTAGGTTCTTCCCACAGTGAGAAGGATGGCGACTGGCAGCCCTTACTCATTACCCTCCTTCTTTTGCAACCTCAGCAGCAAGAGGAATACCTTCTTGCAGTACACATACAGCAATCCCAGAAAGAAAATGTGACAGAGCCTGTTTGGGCTGGACAACAAGAAATGGAAGTCTCCCCACATTTCCAGAGTGGGCTGGTGGGTGGTCCTTCTCATCTAAGAAAGAGATGGCTGTGTACAAAAAATGACATGAACACTTGATGGGTAGAAGCAAAAGGTCGCTCTTGCAGCGCACAGAGGCTTGTCTCTGTTATTGAGAAAACTGGATCATTTTTTCCTACCACAGACCAGGCCTTTTCTGCAGGGACCAGAAGAGGGGGAATGATTACATGTGTTTCAGCAACACCAACTTAACAAACCCCAGGGACAAGAGATCTGTCTTCTTTCTACCATCTCTAAATCGCTAAACATATACAGCCTGAAGACAGCAAATATATAATTTAAAAAGCAATAAAACAAATTCCCATGTATCCATTTCTTCAGTTTAAAAATAGGCAATTTCCAATCCTCTTGGAGCCCCTAAGTGCCCTACCCTAACCACAGAGTACTTTCTCTTGTAACAAGAACCAACCCTTATTCATTTGCTTTTTGTTTTAAAGTCTCACTGCTTATTTTTCCCCATGTCATTCATTGAAAATTTCAAATGTATGGCGAAGTTAAAAGAATTTTACAGTAAACAGTTAGATTCCTACCGCCTAGATTCTACTGTTGTCATTTTGCCATTCTTTTACCTATCCATCCCTCTATTCTTCAGTCTGTATTATTTTTTTATTTCATTTTATAATAAATTATAGTCCTTTCCCTCTAAATACGCCAATATTTTGGGCTGGGCAGAAAGTTTGCTGGTTTTTTCATAACATCTTATAGAAAAACTTGAACATACTCTTTGGCCAACCCAATACATATCATCAGCTAATGATCAATATTTGTATAGAGCTTCCCCACCCTTATCTTTTGAGATTCATATAATGTACATTCAGTGAAATGCACAGATCTTAAGTGTATCATTTAGTGAGTCTCAACAAATTCCCACACCCCAGCAACCTGAGCCCCTGTCAAGTTATACAAAATTTTACTATCATTCCAGAAAGTGCCCTCATGAGCCTTCCCAGCTGGTCCCCGAAACTACACTTCTTTTAATTTTTTTCCATCACAGATTGGTTTTGTCTGTCTTACAACTTCATATAAATGGAAACCTACAGAGTACAGTCTTTAGTGTCCAGCTTCCTTCACTCAGCATAATGCCTTTCCCCCAAAACTTTAACATTAAAAACAATTTTTATTTATTTGGCTGTGTCAGCTCTTAGTTGCAGCGTGTGGGTCTTTTATTGCAGCATGCCAGCTCTGTAGTTGCAGCACAGCCTGATTGTGCATGTGTGTGTGCTCAGTTGCTTCAGTCATGTCCAACTCCCGGTGACCGTATGGACTGTAGCTGCCTGCTCCTCTGCCCCTGGGATTCTCCAGGCAAGAATACTGGAGTGGGGTGCCATGCTCTCCTCCAGGAGATTTTCCCAACCCCGAGATCAAACCCATGTCTCCTGTACTGCAAGTGGATGGATTCTTTATACCCACTGAGCAACCTGGGAAGCTCGTGACTATATCACGATATAACCTATTTGATCAGCAAATGGACATTAGGTCTATGTTCAGTTTCCAGCCATGGTAGAAAGAGTGTGACTGTTTTGTATCTGTCTCCTGGGACACCTGAGCAAGAGTTTCTTCAGAGCTGTAGTTTTGAAACTTTTGATCTAGGAAATCTGTTATTATTTTTTATATTTGAATTTAAGACTGAGAGATCTAAAAAATAAATATCTATTTATTTAACAAAGATAAGCTATGTGATATTCTAGAGAAGACAGGATCAAGACCATCCCTAAGAAAAATGCAAAAAGGGAAACTGGCTGTTTGAAGAGTCCTTACAAATAGCTGTGAAAAGAAGAGAAGTGAAAAAGAAAGGAGAAAAAGAAAGATATATCCATTTGAATGCAGAATTCCAAAGAATAGCAAGGAGAGATAAGAAAGCCTTCCTTAGTGATCAATGCAAAGAAATAGAGGAAAACNGCTCAGGAGGGTGGGAGGAAGACAAGCTTACAGACACGATACACAAAGTGGCAGGAGGCAGTTTATACAGAGGACAAAAGGCTCAAAGTGAGTGAACTGTCTGTCTTGCTACCGACAAGGGTATGACAGCTTTTGGTGAAACATAGAATGTTTCTCTCCACAATAATGCCAATTTTTTCAAAGAAAATCAAAGTAAGATTAATTTGTTTGTGAAAATAAGTCTAGTCTCATTAAGCATGGCTAAATTATTTTAAAATTGATTTATTGTTTTGTTATTAAAGTGTAGTTGATTTATAATGTGTTAGTTTCAGCAAAGTGGTTCATACATATATATTATATTTTATAATTTATATTATATATAATTATTGGGACTATATATCGTCATATATAATGCATATATATTAGGTGCTAGGATTGGGTTCTTTTACTGTGGAAGCCCAGGTTTGATCGATGGTCAGCAAAACATCCTGTAAGCTGCACAGCACAACCAAAATACAAAAGTATATATGTATATATTTAAAAAGAAATCACAGAGGCAAAGAACATTCAGTTCAGTTTAGTTGCTCAGTCATGTCCAACTCTTTGCCACCCCAGGACTGCAGCACTCCAGGCTTCCCTGTCCATCACGAACTCCTGGAGCTCACTCAAATTCATGTCCATCGAGTCCGAAATGCCATCCAAACATCTCATCTTCTCTCGTCCACTTCTCCTCCTGCCTTCAATCTTTCCAAGCATCAGGGTCTTTTCTAGTGAGTCAGTTCTTCGCATCAGGTGGCCAAAGTATTGCAGTTTCAGCTTCAGCATCAGTCCTTCTAATGAATGTTCAGGGTTGATTTACTTTAGGATTGACTGCTTGGATCTCCTTGCAGTCCAAAGGACTCTCAAGAGTCTTCTCCAACACCACAGNGCATCAGGTGGCCAAAGTATTGCAGTTTCAGCTTCAGCATCAGTCCTTCTAATGAATGTTCAGGGTTGATTTACTTTAGGATTGACTGCTTGGATCTCCTTGCAGTCCAAAGGACTCTCAAGAGTCTTCTCCAACACCACAGTTCAAAAGCATCAATTCTTCGGTGCTCAGCTTTCTTTATAGTCCAACTCTCACATCCATACAAGACTATTGGAAAAACCATAGCTTTGACCAGAAGGGCCTTTGTTGGCAAAGTGATGTCTCTGCTTTTTAATATGCTCTCTAGGTTGGTCATAGCTTTTCTTCCAAGGAGCAAGTGTCTTTTAATTTCATGGCCATGGTCACCATCTGCAGTGATTTTGGAGCCCAAGAAAATAAAATCTCACTGTTTCCACTGTTTCCCCGTCTGTTTGCCATGAAGTGATAGGATCAGATGCCATGATCTTAGTTTTCTGAATATTGAGTTTTAAGCCAAGTGTTTCACTCTCCTCTTTCACTTTCATCACAAGGCTCTTTAGTTCTTCACTTTCTGCCATAAGAGTGGTGTTCATCTGCATATCTGAGGTTATTGATATTTCTCCCAGCAATCTTGATTCCAACTTGTGCTTCATCCAGCCCAGTGTTTCTCATGATGTACTCTGCATATAAGTTAAATAAGCAGGGTGACAATATATAGCCTTGACACACTCCTTTCCTGATTTGGAACCAGTTTGTTGTTCCATGTCCAGTTCTAACTGTTGGTTCTTAACCTGCACACAGATTTCTCAGGAGGTAGGTGAGGTGGTCTGGTAGTCCCATGTCTTTAAGAATTTTGCACAGTTCGTTGTGATCCACAGTCAAAGGCTTTGGCATAGTCTATAAAGCAGAAGCAGATGTTTTTCTGGAACTATTTTGCTTTTTCAATGATCCCGTGGATGTTGACAATTTGATCTCTTGTTCATCTGCCTTTTCTAAAACCAGCTTGAACATCTGGAAGTTCACAGTTCATATACTGTTGAAGCTTGGCTTGGAGAATTTTGAGCGTTACTTTGCTAGCGTGTGAGATGAGTGCAACAGTTTGAACATTCTTTGGCATTGTCTTTCTTTGGGATTGGAAAGAAAAGTGACTTTTCCAGTCCTGTGGCCACTGCTGAGTTTTCCAAATTTGTAGCACTTTCACAGTATCATCTTTTAGGATTTGAAATAGCTAAACTGGAATTCCACCACTTCCACTAGCTTTGTTCATAGTGATGCTTCTAAGGCCCACTGGACTTCTCATTCCATGATGTCTGGCTCTAGGTGAGTGATCACACTGTCGTGGTTATCTGGGTCATGAAGCTCTTTTTTGTGTAGTTCTTCTGTGTATTCTTGCTACTTCCTTAATATCTTCTGCTTGTGTTAGGTCCATACCATTTCTGTCCTTTATTGTGTCCATCTTTGCATGAAATGTTCCTTTGGTATCTCTAATTTTCTTGAAGAGATCTCTATTCTTCCGATTCTATTGTTTTCTTCTATTTCTTTACATTGATCATTGAGGAAGGCTTTCTTATGGTTCCTTGGTATGATTTGGAACTCTGCGTTCAAATGGGTATTTCCTTTTCTCCTTTGTCTTTAGCTTATCTCCTTTTTTCAGCTCTTTGTAAGGCCTGGTCAGACAACCATTTTGCCTTTTAGCATTTCTTTTTCTTGGGGATCGTCTTGTTCACTGCCTCCTGTACGATGTCACGAACCTCTGTCCATAGCTCTTCAGGCACTCTATCAGATCTAATCCCTTGAATCTATTTGTCACTTACACTGTATAATTGTAAGGGATTTGATTTAGGTCATACCTTAACGGTCTAGTGCCAAATGCTCTATGGCAAAGAACATAGGAACTTCAACATATTGCTCTCTTTTTTTTTTCTTTAAATTTACTATCATGGTTGACATGCATCAAGCAATGCACTTTAATTGTACATTTTCTTCTTAGATTGAAATCATACCATTATAATGGTAAACATCTGGTAGAGATAACATATGCTTGTTTGACTAGTCTCAGCTTTATAGAGGCTTTTTTTTTTTTTTTTTTTTTTCCTTAAGCCAATTAAATACAGCTCTCTTACAAGCTAATTTTTAGCAATACCGTCTGGAGTAGAAAAACATTACATGCATATTATATATATATGTATATATACATGGGGTCGCAAAGAGTCAGACATGACTGAGCGACTGAACAACAGCGATATATACATATGCATATGTGAACATACAGACAGGTGCAAGACAGATCTTAAGGCTTTCATTTAAAGCCTTAGTTATGAGGTAGGTACAGTAATATGAAGTTTACTAGTCTATAAAAAAAATAGTCGTATCCAAATTATATTTCTGGCAGATGGAACAAGTTAATGTCAGTTGCCCAGAAGGCTAAAGCTTTTTACTAATTTTTGCGGAGAAGTGCTTTAAGACATTTGGTTCCCCATGCCCCTCCTAAGTGCACGATAGTTTTGTTCTCTTTCCGATGTCCTGATTTTTTACAGTGTCTGAAAGTGCCTTGAGACAATAAGGAGGTTTTGGGACTGGTAAGACTGACTTTGAATTACTCCTAGAGGCACATTGGTGTTTTTTTTTTAAGAGTTATTTTACAAGACAAGGACAGTTGTTTTTAATTCTCAAAGAATTGGGTTGCCACTTGCATGATATCAAGAAGGGTGACCTACCCATCCAGTACATTATCTTGGATTTGTTTCTTTATATCAAGTAGAAGACTTTTCCTTCCAGTCTCTGGATGGAAATTGCAAGACTCCTGTGTTATAGATCTAGAGCTGTGTGGCTTTGGAATATTTTAATAAATCATTCCACAAAGGCTTCAGAATTTTTTTTTCCCCCTCTGAGTACAATAGTTTTATTTTAGCTTAGGAAACATAGTCTCTGAATATCAGGCCAACTTCTAACCATATAATCCCTTAAAAAAATCACTTCAACATCTTATCAGGTTTCAGCTGGTACAAATGGTAAATTTTACTGGCAGTACCAAAATTTTTTGTATTTTTCTTGTAAAACCAAAGGCATACCTGTTTCAAGTGACTTAAAACCAAAACTAATGAGCTTTTTATTACTTAACCACGAATGCAAGAGGCATCTTCAAAGATGGTGCAAAACATACAGCCCTCCCAAGATCCAGAGTCACCCCCAAGACAGCTAAAAGAAAGCCTTAAATAACCTCCGCATCTCGTGAACTGTCGATGGTCCCTAGGATACTAGTCATAAATGGAGTATGATCCACATTCTGTGAGGACATCTGCACATTCTCAGGGCTGCCAACTGGTCACCTACAGACACAGACCAGCCCGACAACCTGCGTGCCCGGGCAGGCAGACGGCCAAGACCTCAGGACAGAAAACGAGAAAAAAGGGAAAGCAATAGCTGTCCCTGGGAGTGTGGCTCAGTCGTGACTGACTCTGGTGATCCTATGGACTAACGCCTGCTCGACTCTTCCGTCCATGGAATTTCCCAGGGAAGAATACTGACGTGGGTTGTTATCTCCTTCTCCAGGGGCTCTTCCCAACCCAGGGATGGAACCCACGTCTCCTGCACTGCTGGCAGATTCTTTACCGTCTAAGCCACCAGAGAAGGCCATGCCTGGGACGGAAAAGATCAGCGACCAGGGGGTACCCAAAACCAAACTCGCAAGCGTCTCATGACAAATAACTAATTCTTAAATTTTTTTCCCTGCTGATCTGAATTTGGAAAGGAAGGAACAAGAAGGAATTATTACCTTCCTCTCTTGGCCAGTCTTCCCTGGTAGTTCAGTTGGTAAAGAGTCTCCCAGCAATGCAGGAGGCCACCTGCAATTGCTGACCCCGGAGTCTGATCCCTGGGTCGGGAAGAAGGAAATGGCAACATGCTCCAGTATTGCCTGGGAAATCCCATGGATAGAGGAGCCTGGCAGGCTGTAGTCCATGGGGTCGCAAGAGTTGGACACAACTTAGCGTCTAAGGTGAGCACTTGACCGGGCTCTACAGACAGAGACCCAGGAGGCTGATGTGGTAGGAAATGGTAACATCGGCTGGTTGAGTCAGGACCCAGGATCTCTCAGGGGCAGCCCTCCTTTCCCCCTGCCCCGGAGGAGGGTGTCTCAGACAATGTTAACTCATCCTTGTTAGAAACATATGGGAGCTGAAGTTTGCCCCTGTCCTGTTAGGATTTTCAGCTGGGACTGACATAAGACAGGAAAAAAGCATAAAATGCATTTACATGTACAAAAGAAGAAAATGCTCACAAGAAAGATGGAGACCCAGAGAAGTGACGAGGCCTAAGTGCCTATGTACTAGCTTGAAAAAGACTAGTCACTGTAGAAAAGCAGCTAAGTGACGTGGTGGTGACGAGCGCTAAGCCGTGTCCAACTCTCGCGACCTGATGGGCGTAGCCCACTAGGCTCCTGTGTGCACTGGCCCTCGTACGGGCAGGCTGAAGGAACACACTGCTTAAGTGGACACAGTTCTCTTGGCCTCTGAGCCTCATTTCTTGTGATAAGAATGCTTCTTCCTCCTACCACAGAGAAGGTACCGCTCACATGGCATTTTTATCTCCTGCTTTTAGAAAGAAAAAGGAAGGTCAGTGTACCCCTCTTGCATCTACAGTTTACCAAGTGCCTTTAATTCAAAATAAGCAGTATGGGAGTTCCCGGGGGTCCAGTAGTTAGGACTTGATATTTTCACTGTAGTGGCCTGGGTTCGATCCCTTGTTAGGGAACTAAGATCCTTCAGAACTGTGACAGAGCCATAACAGAACAAAAAACACCCACAAAACCAAAATAACCAATATCCCAAAGTGGCATATTGTGGGGGCGGCGGGTTCTGAACTTCAAAAGAAAAACAAGTGACCAGCGGAGCCCACAAGTCAACGGCACCATGCTTTCCCTCACGACAGTCACAGTGTGCCGCAGCAGGGCTTCTACAGGACACTGACAGCCGCCTCCCTGGGGGCCCAGTGGCCAAGATGCCTTGCTCCCAATGCCAGCGGCCTGGGTTAAGTCCCCGGTCGATCCACATGCTGCAGCTAAGACCTATTGCCACTGAATAAATACATATATTTTTTAAAAAGAATATTTCTAGAGGGACTTCCTGGTGGTCCAGTGACTGAAACTCCACGCTCGTAATGCAGGAGTCGGGGAATTTGACCCTGCAGGCAGAAACTAAGAGTTTGCGTGCTGCACATGTCACAACTGAAAAGATCCCAAATGCTGCAACTAAGCATCCTGCGTGCGTGCGTGCTGTTACTTTGGTCATCTCCGACTGTTTGTGGCCCGATGTACTGTAGCCTGCCAGGCTCCCCTGTCCATGGGGTTCTCCAGGCAAGAACATTGGAGTGGGTTGACATGGCCTCCTCCAGGGGGTCTTCCAGACCCAGGGATCAAACCGACGTCTCTTATGTCTCCTGCAGTGGCAAGCGGGTTCTTTACAACTGGTGTGCTGCGACTAAGACCACCAGTGCAGCCAAGAAAAAAGAATATTTATGGAATAATAAAGCGTTAAGTACTCAAGAGTCAAGGTTTAATACAATTAATAATTTTCATCTTCACCAAGGATTTTTCTTTTTTTACTCAGTGTACTTTAAATCAGAAACCATTTTCATTTCTTTTAAAAATTTATTTATTGATTTGGCCATGCCAGATCTTAGTTGCACCCTGCAGAATCTTCTGGTTACAGCATGTGAGCTCCGGCCTGGCACCAAAGAATACAGTGACTCTGAGAGGAGTCTGGTGCCGCTTCCTTGATTTATGCTAAGTGGTTTTACCCCCCATTATTTTGTAGCTTCAGTGCACATGTCAACACAAAACACCAAATATCAAGAGAGTGAGAAGACAGGACACAGACTGAGAGAAGATATTTTCAAAACATATCTAGATAAAACCAGTTATCTAAAATTTACAAAGCAGTTTTTAAATGAAATAACAGGGAATCAAACAACTTGGTTAAGAAATAGGCAAAAGATTTGAATAGACACCTCACCAAAGAAGATACATGGATGATCAACAAGCATATGAAAAGATGTTCAACATCATGTGTCATTAGGGAATTTCAAATTAAAACAACAACGAGATACTCCTGTACACCTGTTAGAATGGTGGATGTCCCAGACACTGATAGTCTTCGCATGCGGGCAAGGATGTGGGATCAAAGGAAGCCTTGTTTCATTTCTGGTGGGAATGCAGAATGGTACTGCCACTTTGGAAGACAGTTTGGTGGTTCCTTACGAAACTGAGCAAACTCTTACATGATCCAGCAGCCGTGCCCCTTGGTATTCACCCCAATAAATCGAAAATTCAGCCCACACAGAAACTCACACACAGGTGTGCACAGCAGTTGTATGCATAATTGCCAAAACTTGGAGGCAACCAAGGTGTCCTTCAGTAGGTGAATGGATAAATTAGCTGTGCTACATCTATACAGTAGAATTTGTTGTTTTTCAGTCGCTAAGTTAAGAGGAGAGTGAAAAAACTGGCTTAAAACTCAGCATTCAAAAAACTAAGATCATGGCAATCCGGTCCCATCACTTCATTGCAAATAGATGGGGAAACAATGGAAACAGTGATAGACTTTATTTTCTTGGGCTCCAAAATCACTGCAGATGGTGACTGCAGCCATGATATTAAAAGATGCTTGCTCCTTGGAAGAAAAGCTATGACCAAACTAGACAGCATAATAAAAAGCAGAGACATCACTTTGCCAACAAAGGTCTGTCTAGTCAAAGCTATTGTTTTTCCAGTAGTCTTGTATGGATGTGAGAGTTGGTCTATAAAGAAAGCTGAGCACCGAAGAATTAATCCTTTTGAACTGTGATGTTGAGGAAGAACTCTTGAGAGTCTGTTGGACTGCAGGAGATCAAACCAGTCAATTGTAAAGGAAATCATTCCTGAGTGTTCATTAGAAGGACTGATGCTGAAGCTGAAACTGCAATACTTTGGCCATCTGATGCGAAGGACTCATTAGAAAAGACCCTGATGCTGGGAAAGATTGAAGGCAGGAGGAGAGGAGGGCAACAGAGGATGAGATGGTTGGATGGCATCATTGACTCGATGCACATGAATTTGAGCAAGCTCCGGGAGTTGGTGACAGACAGGGAAGCCTGGCACGCTGCAGTCCATGGGGTCGCAGAGTCGGACACGGCTGAGCGACTGAACTGAAGTGAAAAAAACTGATCTGAAAAAGCTATATACTTTATAATTCCAACTACATGACATTCTGGAAAAGACAAAACAATGACAGTAAAAAGATGAGTGCTGACTGGGGTGAAGGCAGATGGGGGGAGGCGGAGCACAGACTTTTCAGAGCAATCTATTTCTATTTTGTAAATAAGTTCACTTGTATCATTCTTTTTTAGATCCCACATGTAAGTGATTACCATATGGTATTTGTCTTTCTCTGACTGTACCTCCCTGTGATAATCTCTAGGTTCATCAATGTTGCTGCAAAAGGCATTATCTCACTTTTATGATTAACGCTCCACTTTATATTTTATCTTCTGTATCCATTCATCTTTTGATGGACATTTGGGTGGCTTCCATGTCTTGGCCACTGCAAACAGTGCTGCTGTGAACCCTGGGGTACATGTATCTTTTTCAATTAGAATTTTCATCTTTTCCAGATACATTTTCATCTTTTCCAGGAGTGGGATTGCTAGGTCATACGGTAACTCTTTTTCATTTTAAGAATGTCCACACTGTTGTTCATGGTGGCTGTGCCAGTACACATCCACTCCAATAGCATAAGTGGATCCTTTCTTTCCACACCCTCTCCAGACTTCCTCTTTCTTCTTGAGTAGTTTTGGCATTTGTGTCTATATGGTACAGATGCACTACAATGTATTGCATTGTATTGCAATGTATTGTATTGGTTATTGACTGTTATCTACTGACTTCCAGTTATGGTGAGAATTTAGCTGTCCGATACAACTATCCCCTCAGCTCCTCCCCGTTCCAATATATTATCACTTTTTACTAAATATTTGCAGTTTCTACTATTATGCCGAGCATTTATACCACTGATTTAATTTTCTTTCTTGTTTTATTCTCCCAAAGTCAACAATTGCCTTTTTTAGAAATATTAAGTTTTGGGGGCAGTGCTGGGTCTTCGTTGCTGCATGCAGGCTTTCTCCAGTTGTCGCGAGCANTTAAGAGGAGAGTGAAAAAACTGGCTTAAAACTCAGCATTCAAAAAACTAAGATCATGGCAATCCGGTCCCATCACTTCATTGCAAATAGATGGGGAAACAATGGAAACAGTGATAGACTTTATTTTCTTGGGCTCCAAAATCACTGCAGATGGTGACTGCAGCCATGATATTAAAAGATGCTTGCTCCTTGGAAGAAAAGCTATGACCAAACTAGACAGCATAATAAAAAGCAGAGACATCACTTTGCCAACAAAGGTCTGTCTAGTCAAAGCTATTGTTTTTCCAGTAGTCTTGTATGGATGTGAGAGTTGGTCTATAAAGAAAGCTGAGCACCGAAGAATTAATCCTTTTGAACTGTGATGTTGAGGAAGAACTCTTGAGAGTCTGTTGGACTGCAGGAGATCAAACCAGTCAATTGTAAAGGAAATCATTCCTGAGTGTTCATTAGAAGGACTGATGCTGAAGCTGAAACTGCAATACTTTGGCCATCTGATGCGAAGGACTCATTAGAAAAGACCCTGATGCTGGGAAAGATTGAAGGCAGGAGGAGAGGAGGGCAACAGAGGATGAGATGGTTGGATGGCATCATTGACTCGATGCACATGAATTTGAGCAAGCTCCGGGAGTTGGTGACAGACAGGGAAGCCTGGCACGCTGCAGTCCATGGGGTCGCAGAGTCGGACACGGCTGAGCGACTGAACTGAAGTGAAAAAAACTGATCTGAAAAAGCTATATACTTTATAATTCCAACTACATGACATTCTGGAAAAGACAAAACAATGACAGTAAAAAGATGAGTGCTGACTGGGGTGAAGGCAGATGGGGGGAGGCGGAGCACAGACTTTTCAGAGCAATCTATTTCTATTTTGTAAATAAGTTCACTTGTATCATTCTTTTTTAGATCCCACATGTAAGTGATTACCATATGGTATTTGTCTTTCTCTGACTGTACCTCCCTGTGATAATCTCTAGGTTCATCAATGTTGCTGCAAAAGGCATTATCTCACTTTTATGATTAACGCTCCACTTTATATTTTATCTTCTGTATCCATTCATCTTTTGATGGACATTTGGGTGGCTTCCATGTCTTGGCCACTGCAAACAGTGCTGCTGTGAACCCTGGGGTACATGTATCTTTTTCAATTAGAATTTTCATCTTTTCCAGATACATTTTCATCTTTTCCAGGAGTGGGATTGCTAGGTCATACGGTAACTCTTTTTCATTTTAAGAATGTCCACACTGTTGTTCATGGTGGCTGTGCCAGTACACATCCACTCCAATAGCATAAGTGGATCCTTTCTTTCCACACCCTCTCCAGACTTCCTCTTTCTTCTTGAGTAGTTTTGGCATTTGTGTCTATATGGTACAGATGCACTACAATGTATTGCATTGTATTGCAATGTATTGTATTGGTTATTGACTGTTATCTACTGACTTCCAGTTATGGTGAGAATTTAGCTGTCCGATACAACTATCCCCTCAGCTCCTCCCCGTTCCAATATATTATCACTTTTTACTAAATATTTGCAGTTTCTACTATTATGCCGAGCATTTATACCACTGATTTAATTTTCTTTCTTGTTTTATTCTCCCAAAGTCAACAATTGCCTTTTTTAGAAATATTAAGTTTTGGGGGCAGTGCTGGGTCTTCGTTGCTGCATGCAGGCTTTCTCCAGTTGTCGCGAGCAGGGGTGAGTGGCGGGGACAGGAGGCTACTCTTTGCTGCGGTGCATGAGCCTCATTCCAGCGGCCTCTCTGGTTGCGGAGCGCGGGCTCTAGGCACGTGGGCTTAGGTAGTCGTGGTGCCTGAGCTTAGTTGCCTCGTAGCATGCGGGATCTTCCAGACAGGGATTGAACTGGTCCTCCACATTGTAAGGCATCATTCCCTGGACAACCAGGGAAGCCCTGACTTATGTTTTTTCCTTTGTGTTCATTGATAATTCTTGCACCTTCCTAAAACTTGTTTCTTGGCAGCATTCTCTAAATAACTCCATTCTTCTCAGTTTTGGATCGATTTCCTTTTAGGCCTGTGACAGAACTGTCATCTTGGGAGTCTGTAGTCATCCTAGAAATTCTTCCTTCCTTCCTTCTGACTGGAATTCTGGCTACTGGATCATATGTCTTACCTTTGGTTTGCTTACTCTCTTGATTTGCTTAAAAAAAAAAATAATGGAAGCGTGTTTCACCAGTAGGTTCTGGGGGTTAGAAAGCTAACAACAGGTATGGGGATGCCAACCCTTGATGTTTCTGTATTTTAAGTTACAGTGATCTCATCTAAGCTGGTTGTCCACCATCGGAGGATCTGTTCACCGTCTTCGTTAATGTTTGTCTCTCTTCTGTGTTAGGTCTCGTTTCCTGTATGTATGTCTTTTCTTTTGTGGTTTCTGCCCTCATTTTGGAAGAACATGCCCTCTCAGAGCTTCCTGAGAAAGGAGGCATGGGAGGCAAGTTTTAAGATTCTGTATGTCTACAAGTGCTTATCCTGTCACACTTACTGAATAGTTCAGTTGGGTACAGAATTCTAGATTAGTGTATTGGTGAAGGAATAGACCTGTGCACTGTAGTTTAAAGAACACGGTGTATTTCTCTCACACTGATGGTCTGGAGGAAGCAGGCAGGAAGGCAGTTGTTCAGGCACCCAGTTTCTTCCCCACTGATTGTCCCACCATTCCCTGGGTCCATCCTAAGCCAATTCACCAAAACACATCTACATTCAAGCTGTAAGAAGCAGGAGAGGAAGGAGAGAGCAAGCAGTTTCCTTTAAAGTTGTGACTGAGAAACTTGCACATCCTCTTATCAGTTCTGTGGGCTCCTGTGGGGCGAAGTTATTTTCTAGTCCATCTTTTTACTCAGGATGTTGCCTTTTCAGGTTCTAATTTTACAGAGGGATCTGGACCCAGTCTCCATGTGAGGGCTCTGGAGTTCATTTCCTGTGTGTGACCCTCATGAAAACCCCCAGTTCCAGGCTGTAGGGACAAGCAGAAGCCCAGCTTAGCAACAGCTGAAGCCCTAAGGGCTGTCCATTGCTCTGAGCAGCCTGCACATCCTTCACCACTGCCTGGAGTCCCTGGTGGTCTGGACCTCCCAGCTTGCTGCCCATCTCCACGCCCTTCTCCCTCACACACCACCTCTCGCCCCCTCTGTTCCCAGAGCTCACCAACTCTTTCCCACCTTCTGGCCTTTCCCAAGCCGTCCCCTCCGCCTGACTCTTCCTGACATCCTTTAGCTTGCTCCCTCCTCCTCCTGCTCAGATGTCACCACCTTGGAGACTCTCCCTGACTCTGAACAACGGAGTTCATCACTATCCCTTACTCAGCTTTTACTTTCTCTCAAAGCACCCATCACTACTCAGATGAGGACCATGATTTTTATTTGTTCAGGATCTGAGTCTTGACTAGATGAGGGCCTAGGAAGCTGATTCAGAAAGTGATACCAGGGAGCAGAATTGAGGGAAGGGGTGTGAACAGAGGAGGAGTTGTCAATACGAGGAGGTGCTATTGAGTCAACTACCCAGGGTCTTCTGAGGAGGACTCTCTGGTGGCTCAGAACTCTTAGGGGAAGGGCGAGAAGCCTGTATACCCCAGCGCTGGCTCCTCTGTCAGGGGTGCCCTCACAGCTGTTTAATTCCCCTGCGCTTCTGGGCTGCATGCGTGTCAGAGAGGCCTGCAGCAAGAAGCAAGAGGTATGGTCTGAGGCGAGACCCCGTCAGGCTGTCCCTGTGCAAAGCTGGCTGAGGCCCACAGGGAAGTGGGCGCCGCGACCATGGCTGGTCAGAGGTGGGGCTGGGAGACGACACAAGGGCCTAAATAGACGTCTCCTGTGCTGCCCTCGCCAGGCACTCAGAGTGACCAGCACACAGCAAACACGTAGTACATATTTGAATGAATGAATGTATGTATGGCTCTGCAGTCTAGTCGGGAAAAGGGAAGTAGTGATGAGTTAGGAATAGTAAGTGGGCTGTGATGGCGTAAGTACAGGTTGTCAGGGGGTCTATAAGCTGGAGCCCAGCTAGTCTACTGGAAGGGAGAGGGCTTCCTGGAAGAGATGGCCCTTAAGCTGAAATCCGGAAGATGAGCAGGAATTAACTGCATAGCTGGCTTACGAAGCATTTGCACATCTAAGTAAAAATACCAGTGGCAGAACTCATGGTAACATTTACCAAGCTCTTTCCTTGGGCCAGTCTGCTGAATGCTCAGTGGGTCTTGTCTCTGTTTTTAACCCTGTAAAAACGTTGACCGACCCACCTGAGAAGTCAGGTGACTTCCAGTGACTGGGAGAGAGAACCGTTTCCCCCCTACTTCACATGGGTGGACTGAGGCTCAGAGCAGGGCAGTAAGTTGCCTACAGTCACAGAAGTGAATGGCAGAGCCGGGACGAACGCCCAGAGGTCCTGAGCCCCTGCTCCTGAGCTGGCTGGACAGAACAGGGGCTCAGAAAGAGAGAGTGAGGAGGAGGGGAAAGGAGGTGCTGCCGTGCTGAGCTGGGCGGCACTGCCTCCACAGCTATTACCAGCGGAAGCTGAAGGAAGGCACCTGTGAGGCTCAGGAGACGGAATCAGCCGCAGCACAGCTGCGGCCCCGGAAGAAGCTTCCCTACAGCCCCCCGCAAGCAGACACCCTGGAAATCCCTGAACGCAGAGTCCTCAGGGTCCTGAGCCGGCTGAAGCAGCAGAACTACGGTGAGGGCCCCAGGCTCCCCCAGCGGCTCCCTGCATCACCCCGGGCTCCCCCAGCTGGGGCCGAGGCACGGCTCCTTGCCTTAGGCCTAGCTGCGTGCTGACGATCACCCCCCCGGCTCAGCGGCCCCACACTCTTTACCCTGAGCCTGAGCCCAAGGAGCACAGCTGGTCCCAAGACCCTGGTCTGGGAGGGCAGAGGGGCTGAACAATGCCAGCTCATTTCTTGAGCACTCACTGTGATAAGCCCTTTGCAGATGTGCTAGAATCCAGTCATATTAATCATGTGTTTATTAATACCCCACGCATTTACGATGAAAAAATTAAAAGTTTAAGCAAATTGCGTAAGGCCCCACAGCTCACATGTGTCAGAAGGGGTAGTTTATACGCAGGCCAGACTCCTGCTGCGTGCCAAGTGGGTAGACAAGGACCTTTCTGAGTGTCTAGACATGTGCTCCTTTCTAAGCTGCTATTAGCCCTTACCCTGCGCTCCCTTAAATCCTCCTCATCAGCTCTGAGGTTGACCTCAGGGAGGTCAAGTGATGGCCCAAACCCACCCAGCTTGTTGTGGCAGAGCCGGGTTCTCTCAGGGGTTGGCCTGGCTCTGAAGGCTGAGCATGCTCTGAAACACCCCCCTCCTACCTCCTCCCCCGCTGCCAGCTGCCAACCTGCAGAGCCCGTACGCCCAGGTTCCTTGCATCCCACTCTGCCCGCGGCTGGACAAGAAGACAGTCCACCGGAAGCAGGGCGGCCACTGCGTGCTGGAGCAGTGCCCCTCCAGTGGCCTGGGCCCCGACACGCACAGCATCCTCCTGCACACTGGCTCTCAGGGAGGCAGGTGGGTACCCCGAGGGCACGGCAGACCCCAGCACGGGCCCGTCCGCTGCCACCTGAGAGGGCCCGGGCCTAACCCACGGGGCATCCAGCCTTCCGGGAGGAGGATGCGGACACTGCTGTTCCAGGGATGAGAGGGGAAAGGACAGAAGAGGGAGGAAACTAGTCTCTGAGAGCCTGTGGGCCGGGCAGATAGTTCCCGAGTCAGCATACGTCTGCCTTTTGGTGCCCAGGACTCCCGGGCACCTCCTGCCCCTCTCACACACAGGGTTTAACTCTCAAGTTCTTTGTCTGATTCTGCTTTCGGAGTAGGAAACCGGCTCAGCAGCTGGGTGGATGTGAGCTCTGCCTGCAGCAGCCCTCCCTAGGCCTGCTGGGGTGAACTGGAGCAGAGGGTGGTCACCCCTTCCCGACCTTCTCTCCCGCCTCTCCCCCAGGGAACCCGGCCGTCTCAGTTCTGTGCAGGCTCGAACCCAGTGACCCTGCCGAGTCCCAACTCTGCCTGCGGACAGACGGGTCATCGGGCAGGGACTGCTGCTGGATTTTCCTTTTGCGGCCTGGTAAGCCAATAAACAAGAACCTCAGCCTCTGTGCCTCTGTGCCACCCGGCTCTCAGAGCACAGGGCCTCAGGCTCCCTCAGGCCCCAGAGCCCTGAAGGCAGACTTGCTGAAAGCCTGCCGAGGGCCAGGTGTCTTGCTGGAGGTGGCCTGGGTGCAAGCCTTGGCC
This sequence comes from Neotragus pygmaeus, assembly GCA_006410875.1. Taxonomy (NCBI): domain Eukaryota; kingdom Metazoa; phylum Chordata; class Mammalia; order Artiodactyla; family Bovidae; genus Neotragus; species Neotragus pygmaeus. The sequence continues at coordinate 149,279 of SJYV01005445.1, read as the reverse complement.
TTCTGTGCACTCTGCAAGCACAGAACAGGAGTGTCCTCAGATGACTGTCTCCAGGCCTCGGACTAGGAGGCCCACAAGGGCAGGAACTCTTCCCCCTGCTTGACAGGAATGGTGAACATAAGGGACGTGCCTGGGAAAGACCCTGGCCTCTCACAGAGGAAGACCCCATGGAAAGGCAGCTGGGGGGGTGGTGGTGGGGAGGCCCCCGGGGGCTGAGACCCAGGGATCTCCTTCCCTGGGAGTTGACGGGTGTGGGTGCTCGGCCACCCCAGTCCTATCCCCAGAGCGCCCCCAGCAGTGAAACGCAGCCACAGCGAAAGGTGAGAAGGGCAGAGACTGAAATGAGGACACAGCTTTGACAAGTTTAAAACATGTATTTAAAATACAATTTATAAAATGCCTCATCTGCCGACTCAGGAGCCCACGGTGCGGGTGTGGTGGGCATGCCTGCCGGACCAGCAGAGCAGGACGGCAGGGGACAGGCTCCCTCCCGGGACCCCCATTCAGACGCCCGAGGGGCCCGCATGCACCCCGGGGGCCACATGGCCGAAAACGACCCCGGAGGCTTCCAGAGTCTCTGCCTACCGGGGAGGCCGGGGTAGCCCTGCTGGCCCGTCCCTGAGCAGAGCGTCCCCAGGCGGGGTGAGCAGGGGATGGCGGGGCTGGGCAGGGACCCTGGAAGGGCTGAGGGGAGCAGATCGGGTGTTGCCTCCTGCCTGCAGGTGGGGAGCACCCTGACTGAGTGGGTGGAGAAGGGCGGGTCACCAGGCCCAGACCCCCAGCTCCTTTGGTTATAGGCTGACGTCAGAGTAGTGGCTCATGGGAAGCGGTTAGCTGGGAGGTCTGAGGCCTGGCTCGGGGGTCAGGGAGGAGCTGGGGAAGGGGACAGAACCACGGAGGCAGAAAGGGGCAGCAGCCTCAGGTTTCTGCCCCCTTCACCCTCCCTGGGGTTTTCCAAGTCAAAGCCTGCAGCTTACTTTAAAAAAAAAAAAAAAAGCACTTAAGGAAAGTTACAGACAGCTACAAAAAAAACCCTCCACAAACACACACAAAATCCAAACCGTTCTCCCATCTCCCTGCCCACCTCCCCCCAACCAAGAGTTTCCTGTTTCATTTCTTTTCACGCTTTTGCCTATCACCTCTCCATCTGGGGAGCCAGGGTAGACTGCTGGTGGGTGGGGGCAGGCACACGGCGGGCAGAGCCTGTCTCTGGCCGGAGGGAGGCAGGAGCGGCAGTCCCGACTCCTCGACCCAGACGCCCGCCAGCCGACCTCCTGGGCCCCCGCCAGGAGAGGGAACGCAGGCAGCTGGCCCCAACGGCAGGGCCCTCAGCGCCTCCGGCCTTCCCCCCTGCCAACCCCTGTACCTTCTCCAACTGGAAAGGACAGTCTCATCTTGGGCCAGACACCACTGCCACATGAGGGATGGACGCTGTCTGTCTCGGACGCGGAAACCTGGTCAGGGCCGCGGGGCCATGGAGACAGCAGCCTCCCCCTGCGCACCCCGCAGACAGCCTGTGGCGGCACTCAGCACCCCGCAGGCTCTCACTGAAGCTGCATCCAGCTCTGCGCACACACCGCTTCTGGGCTTCACTCGGAGGTAAGCCCATGCTGTGCACTAGCTGCTGACTCCGCTAACAGCCAACCTCCGCTCCTAAGGGGCAGACGAAACGGGCCAAGGCTTGCTGGGCACTGCTGACATCCCCTGGGTGAGGTGAGGGCAGGCCAGCCAAAGGCAGGAGCGAGCCTGCAACACCTGGGCCGCCACCGCGGCCAGCGCACGCTGCCCCAGCCACAGACGGCCCGCTCTAAAGCTCACCTGCCGAGCAGGCAGCCCGCCTGGCTGAGGGACACAGGCGCAGTGCAATGGAGAGGTCAGAGAGCCAGAGAGGAACCAGACGGCACGCACACGGCTGCTCTGGGTGGAGCCCTAAGCCTCTTCCACCTCAAAGAGCCAAAGCCAGTCTCCAGCCTTTAAGGGAAAACTGTCTTCATTCTAGGCCCTTGCTCTGGAAAAAAGGGGTGGCGGGTAGCCGAGGCGCAGGGGGAGCCACTCTGCCATCACCAACCTTTGCAATGCACAGGATGGTTTGCTCCTAAGGTAGTGATTTCACAAGGGAGATGTCCTGGGTACAGTTACCATGCTGATGGCACCCCACAGACGCCTGAGAATTAGTTTTAAGTCCTGCCAGAGCGGGGAAAGTCCACCTGCGTTCTGCCCACACTCAGCAGGAGGCTCAGCGTCCTGGAGTCAGACTGCCTCTGGGCTTCCCTTGTGCTGACAGTGAGACACTGAGCAAGTCTCGAAGCCCTTCTCCTAACGCCGGGAGCGCGGCCTCACCCCCACCGCCTTCCAGAAGCAGCCAGCCTGGCGGCAGGGAGCCACCCTGAGGGGTTTTGGAAGGGGAAGTCTGTTAACTTTCTCCATCTCCCAAAATACTAGAGGTGAGGGGCTGGCACCCTCCCCAGGCTCTCTGAGCCTACAGAGCTAGCCCAGTCTGCAGGCAGGCCGCAGAGGCCCTGGGCCATAGCTGGGGGAGGGAGGTATAGGCATGGGTGCTCATCTGTCCTGGAGGCTGCAGAGTCCGGCCCCGTCTGGGCGGCAGTAGGAACACAGAAGCTAAGCTCACCAAAGTCCTATTGGTTAATGTTTCTAGTGAATTTCCCAGAAACACTTTTAAGTAGACTACCAAACTACCCTTTCTCAATTAAAAATTCATTAAACTGCTAAAACCTCTCCCATGCATGTTTTTTTTTTTTTCAAATCAAATATTTGTATAAAGAAACAAAAATAGAAAGGAAAGAAAAAAAAAAAGAAAGGATATTTTCCCATGGAACTTGCTTTTAAGTGATGAAGACACGCACTTGAGGGTGGTAGACGGGAGTTCTTATCTGCGTTTTGATATCCCAAATTAATGAGCATGATAAACTGTTATTGCTGGCACTGGCTTCGCCCCAAGTGGCCAAGGGGCACGGCCTGACTCTCTACTCTGAGTCCCTGGGGGGGCCCCCAACCCTCCTCTAACCCCCACCCTTTCCCTTTCCATTGACTGGGGACAGCCCTTGCAGACATGCCAATCGCCAATCGCAGTGGGAAGAGGGGGAAGGGAGGTCACAGTGCATGGGGGTCAAGGTCACAGTGGGCGGAGCAAAGGGGATCACAGTGCAAGTCAGTCGGTTGCTTCCTCTGCTCAAGTCCAGCGGTCTGCCCCGGCAGTGCGGCCCGCGGTGGGTGGTGGCATCCTCCGCAGCCCGCGTTTATCTGCGCTGCTTGAAGCCTTGGGACCCATCAGGACCCAGAGGCTGTCTGATCACATTGCTGGGCTGCCGGCTGTCTTCCGGCTGGGAGATCCGGGTTGGCCTGAAGGAAAAAGACCAGAGGGAGGCCTGAGAAAGGGCAAAGGAGAGGCCCCAGATCTTAAAGTCAACTCCTGCATCTGGGGTGGAGGCCAGTGGCTCCCGGGCGACTCTGGCCCCATGGGTCTGCTTCTCTCCCGAGCAGACTCGGCGCACCTCCAAGCTGGGAAGCCTCCGAGAGCAGGGGGGGTCGGACGGTCCCTGAGCGCTAGTGCCCGCAGCACCCTGGAGGCGGGGGGAGTGCCCCAGGGCCCCTGCTGTCCAGGGGCAGCAGCAGTGACCACGGAGAGCACGGGTCCCGCAGACCTTCGGGGGCTAGGCTCCCCAGAGGCCGGGCTGAGGCTGAGACCCCTGACCAAGGCTCAGCAGTGACCCCGCCCCACCGCTCCTCTCCAGATCACGGGACTAATGGCTAACTCATAGGACTGAGAAGAACTGAGAGAGAACGGACTTCTGCTACTTTGCCAAATGAGGGCTTAGAGGAGAGAGAACGAGAGTCCATCAGAATCATGAAGGCACGGTACAGATTAGTACTCCAAGCCTCAGAACACCCCCCTCCCTCCCAGAGAGGCTTCTCGTTAGTTAGAAAGAGAATGTTTTAACAAATACTGCTTTACCGGGAGGTGACAAACAGAGGCAAAAGCGCCATGTATAAAAAGGAATTGATACAATTCACAAACACAGCAGAGCGGGCCACAGGAGACCCAGAAGGTAACATCCGCAACTACCTGCCATTTAATTGTACAATAAATGGATGAGGCAGGCGATCATCATCCCGTTTCTCGGATGAGGCGGTGAAGACAGAGGGTTAGGTAGGTCTAAGCTAAGCAGAAGGAAGCGGCAGAGGTTCGCTAAAAGCCGGCCAGCGTGATTCGAATGCCGCGCCCGCCCCGCCCCGCCCCGCAGGCCACGCTCCTCCTCCCCGGGGGCGCGGCAGCCGCACTCACCGGTCGAGGATGGGCTTCTCCTGCTCCTCCTCGGGGCTGGCGCTGCCCAGGATCCGCTTCCGGGCCTCTGCGTACTCCGCCTCCCGCTGCGCCAGGGACTTGACCGGGAGGGCCGGCCTGCTGGCGGAGTTGGAGCCGCTGACCACACCGTTGCTGGTGGGCCTCTTGAGGATGCGGATCTGTGGAGGGGGCCCCGTGGGAAGGCTATCGTCCTGAATCACAATGGGCACTTTGGGAGGAGATTTGGATTTCCTGCTGACGAAGAGCAAACACAGCCTCAGAAGTCCTGCCCACAGGGAGGAGGCCCCAGCCGGTCCCGACCCACCACTCCCCCTCCCAAGCCTATGCGTTAGTCTCTGGCCTCTGACCAGACACTGAAATTCTCACTCAAGAAGGGTTTCGTCAAAGAGCAAGCTTGCCTATTATGCTCACACAGCCCCAGGTCTGCTCCCCAGACGGAACCCCAGGCGAGGGGGGCGGGAACACCAGCTCACTGAGCCTCCTCTCCTCGCATTCATCACAGTCACAACCACCACAGTTTGGCCCCTGTGGCAAAACATCTTGTCCAGAATCCACTGGCCGCAGTTAGAAACCCCAGCTTCCCTACGCAGACCAGAATGTAACAGGCTGGTAGGTGGGAGCCCCTTAGCTTGGGGGTCGGCAAAGCGTTCCCTCCCAGTCAAGGTCCCAACATGCGCTCAAACCCGGGCTCCAGGGGCCCGGCCCCGCTGCCCTAACCGGCAGCCAGGTGGGACTGGCCTCACAGCCTGGCCTTCTGCCTGGGCCTGGGCCTCCCGGACGCTGGCGGCCCCGTGGGAAGAGCGCCCGAGCAGAGCGCCTCCTGCCCCCGCAGCAGGGCTCTCGTCTGCTGGACGCGGCGGGGCTGTGATCAGGACGATGCAGACGGCGAGGAACTGGGGGTGCACAGCGGGCGGCAGGGACAATGGAGAGCGAGGGTCCAGGCGGGAAGGGCCACAAAGACCCTCCCCGAGCGGTCACCTCGCTCCTCCTCAGAAGCGAACACCCCAGGGGCCTGCTTTCAGGGCCCTGTTCTCAGGAGGGGTCGGGACGGGGGTGGGGTCTGCTGCCCAGGGCGCTGTGACCAGGCGCGCAGACACACGGGAGCCAGGAAGCCAGTGGGTGGGCAGGGTCCCCCGGCCCCAGGGACAACCAGGCGAGCCCACAGAGGCCCTCTCCACCTCCCCGCGGGACGCTGACAGTCAGCAGGGCCAAGACGGACGCGCCACTCAACCTGCACCTGCTCCGCAAACCCACTTGCTCTGCTGCCCAAGTGGGGAAAAGCGACCCTTCAAGGTCTTGAAGAACTCCTGAGAGCCTTTTCTTCCCGATCCCCTAGTGATGCCCTGAGCCACCAGTCATGTGGGGCCCAGGGGACTCGCCTGCCCGACCCCCTTGTGTCACAGAGAAGGAGAGTGGCGCCCAAGAGACAGCGTGCCCACACCCCAGTCAGCCTCCGCGCCCAGCCCTGGCCTGGCACCACCCCCTCTGCAGACCACCTCTCGGGGGCCCATGAACGCAGCACGCAGGCGACCGCTGCAGCCTCTCTCCCGCAGCCGCCGTGTCTGACCCTAAAGGAGGCGCTCGCTTCCCGCGGGCCTGACCTGCCACACCTAACGGCCAGCTGGAGACGCCACTGACTGCCCAGCGCTCACGGCAGAGAGCCTGAGCCCTCAGACCAGACAGCAGCCTTACCTCTCCTTTTGTGTGATCTTCAGTTTTTTTTCCAACCGTCTGTCTATTTCCTAGAGGAAAAAAATGTATATAAACAGTGGAAAAAAAATCTCTCTCAAATAAAAACTTACGTCTTTATTTTCAGAGCTAAGGGCAGCGTCCTCTGTGACCAGGGACGACAGTGAGTCCTTAAGTTGGGGGTGCAGCCCTCCCTTCATGAGCCTCTGGAGCGTGGGGCCCTGACTCCTTGCAGTTCGTCCCCCTCCATGCCTGAGGCTGCGCTGAGAGTTCTAGACCTCATCCTTCAGCTGGGGTCTCTGCATGGCCTCCAACCAGTCCTCAAAGAGTCGCTCACATCAGCTCTCCACAACTGAGCCTGCCGGGTCACGTCCCCACTGAAGACGCTTCAACTGATCGCAGGTCCGGTCCAAGCCCTACGAAAGCCTCCCGCACGCACGCCTTCAGCTCCTGTTCCTGTCACACCAACCACAGCAAAACCAAGCTGGCCCGCCCCACAGCCCGGCGTGTGGGGCGCCTGCTGCCAGTCTCGGCCCCCTTGGAAACTCCCAGGTGCCCTGCAGAACTCAGCTTGAACAGTTGCCTCTCCTCTCTCAAGTCTCTGCGCCTATACAGGTCATCACCTGCTCCTCAGACACACGCTCGCCCTTCATGAGCGTGTGTCATATATTTTACATTCAATTTTCTTTTCTCTTTTTTACATGTATGGACTAGAACTCTGAGACTAGCATCTAGCAAGAAGCCTAGAACAGAAGAGAAGCTGACCGCCTGCGCAGCCGGAAGGCGTTGGAGTCCTCCAAGCCTCAGCAGCAGGAGCTGCAGGCTGCTCCAGAGCCTGGGGTGCGAGTCTGCACGTGCGGGACAGGGAAGCGGCGCCCAGCACAGCCCAGGCTCCGGGCTCCTCAGCTGTCCCCTGTGTGTTCTTAAAACATGTCCCATTCAACCTCAGGGAGGGCGAGACCATTTAGCTAGAGGAGAGGGGCGCAATCATATGCAAAATTACGAACTGGTTCTCAACCTGGGGTGGCTTTGGCCATGTCTGGAGACATTTTTCAGGTGTCATTACGGGATGGGAGGTGTGCTGGCATCCGGTGGGCTAAAATGCCCACCAGGATCCCACTAAAATCCTACAGTGCACAGAACAGCCTCGCAGCAAAGAATCATCTAGCCCCAAAGGTCAGCAGTGACAAGGCTGAGAAACCCTGGCCTAGTGAGGTGGGTGGGTTTTCAAAGGACTCGAGTACTTGCAAAATATTAAGAACGAGGGCCTTAGTGAAAAGTTTTTGAAATATTTTTTTCAAAAACTTCAGAGCCCAGAGCTAGTTTTCACAAATTATGTCCTGAAATATAGTTGATGCCTACAGTTCAAGCTGGTTAGCTGTACTGTTCAAATCTTCTACAATCTTATTGATTTGTTTGATCTATAGACTAAAAGAATCAATAATTATTCCTTTTAGTACATTAAAGGTTACCACTGTAAATGACAATCTCTACCTTAAAATCTATTATTTCACATCAATAAAGCTATGCCAGTATTCTCTTGGTTGGTATCACCTGGAATATATTTTCCCCCTCTTTTACTTCCTTTCATTTCCTTATTTTTGTTTCCTATAAACAATATGAAGCTAGCCTAATGATATGAAGCTGAATCTAAATTGAATCTGACACTGATATGACTGATGCTGAGTTGTGTTTAACATGTTTTATTTTTATGAAAGACTCAAACTATATATATTTGCTGCTGCTGCTAAGTCGCTTTAGTCGTGTCTGACTCTGTGCAACCCCATAGACGGCAGCCCACCAGGCTCCACCGTCCCTGGGATTCTCCAGGCAAGAACACTGGAGTGGGTTGCCATTTCCTTCTGCAATGCGTGATAGTGAAAAGTGAAAGCGAAGTCGCTTGCGTCCAACTCTTTGTGACCCCATGGATTGCAGCCCACCAGGCTCCTCTGTCCATGGGATTTTCCAGGCAAGAGCACTGGAGTGGGCTCCCATTGCCTTCTCCAAACTATATTTAGGCAAGCATAACAAACTGTATTCTGAGGGCACCTCCAACTCTCTGGAGGAGGTAGGAAGCCACAAGAATCAAACCTCTCCCTCAAGCTTGGAACACAAGCTGGTGCCCAATGGCTGTCTAACGCTGGACAGAAACGGTGCATGGAGGGTCAAGAGAACAAGCTAGGTGTTTTCTGTGAACACACAGACATGCACTCAAAGAGCATCTACACCCATAGCACCCTCGGTAATGAACTTCTTCTAAACTTCAGGGTCAACGCCAGTGTTGCTGCCTGCGCAAACAGTACGTTTCATGTTAGACTAATGCCCATCAACTTTCAAGGGCTTTTCACAAACAACGTGTAGTTTTAAAGTTTGTGTCATTTTGCTACAATCTGAAAATGAGACTTCCTGTTCAAGTTCCTCCATCATAAATGCAAAGTTTTACATCTGCGGGATTTAGATGTCTTCAAACCGGTCAGATCAAACGCCTCCAGAGGCGGGCAAGCACCCAAACTCCCTCTGAAGGGAGCACAGTGGTGAGGCGAGGGGCTCCGAGGGGCCAGAGAGCACGTGTCCCGCAGACAGGCAGCCACGCCCGGAGCCTGAAGCTGCTGCTTCGGCGTGATGAGAAAGCTCTCCATTTGTAGACTTCGTTCCAGGGACTCTTGCCTTTACATTGCTCTGAGGACCAAATACGAGGCAAATGGACCTAATAATGGGTTAGCAGGTTTTTAAAAGCACTATGGGAAATACACAAGACGGTGACCGCATCTGAGCGTGCCCACGCAGGCTTCTTCTCAGGAGGGCGGGCTCCCTTCTTTCTCCAGGGCCCGAGGGAAGCCGGAGAAGCTGGCCAGGCCCAGCAGAGGCTGGAAAGGAGAGCCCTTCAAGAGGGCGCGCGATGGCCAGGGCCTGGGGCGGCCAGTGCACCTCCCCAACCCCCTTTCCGGTTGCGCCAACCCCATGTGAGCCAAAGCGGCTTTTCCCTTTCTCCGGCAGATGAGGGGCAGGTGCTCGGACAGGCTGCAGCGCAGCCCCACAACTAAGGCCCCGCAGGCCCGNGCCTGCTGGCGGAGTTGGAGCCGCTGACCACACCGTTGCTGGTGGGCCTCTTGAGGATGCGGATCTGTGGAGGGGGCCCCGTGGGAAGGCTATCGTCCTGAATCACAATGGGCACTTTGGGAGGAGATTTGGATTTCCTGCTGACGAAGAGCAAACACAGCCTCAGAAGTCCTGCCCACAGGGAGGAGGCCCCAGCCGGTCCCGACCCACCACTCCCCCTCCCAAGCCTATGCGTTAGTCTCTGGCCTCTGACCAGACACTGAAATTCTCACTCAAGAAGGGTTTCGTCAAAGAGCAAGCTTGCCTATTATGCTCACACAGCCCCAGGTCTGCTCCCCAGACGGAACCCCAGGCGAGGGGGGCGGGAACACCAGCTCACTGAGCCTCCTCTCCTCGCATTCATCACAGTCACAACCACCACAGTTTGGCCCCTGTGGCAAAACATCTTGTCCAGAATCCACTGGCCGCAGTTAGAAACCCCAGCTTCCCTACGCAGACCAGAATGTAACAGGCTGGTAGGTGGGAGCCCCTTAGCTTGGGGGTCGGCAAAGCGTTCCCTCCCAGTCAAGGTCCCAACATGCGCTCAAACCCGGGCTCCAGGGGCCCGGCCCCGCTGCCCTAACCGGCAGCCAGGTGGGACTGGCCTCACAGCCTGGCCTTCTGCCTGGGCCTGGGCCTCCCGGACGCTGGCGGCCCCGTGGGAAGAGCGCCCGAGCAGAGCGCCTCCTGCCCCCGCAGCAGGGCTCTCGTCTGCTGGACGCGGCGGGGCTGTGATCAGGACGATGCAGACGGCGAGGAACTGGGGGTGCACAGCGGGCGGCAGGGACAATGGAGAGCGAGGGTCCAGGCGGGAAGGGCCACAAAGACCCTCCCCGAGCGGTCACCTCGCTCCTCCTCAGAAGCGAACACCCCAGGGGCCTGCTTTCAGGGCCCTGTTCTCAGGAGGGGTCGGGACGGGGGTGGGGTCTGCTGCCCAGGGCGCTGTGACCAGGCGCGCAGACACACGGGAGCCAGGAAGCCAGTGGGTGGGCAGGGTCCCCCGGCCCCAGGGACAACCAGGCGAGCCCACAGAGGCCCTCTCCACCTCCCCGCGGGACGCTGACAGTCAGCAGGGCCAAGACGGACGCGCCACTCAACCTGCACCTGCTCCGCAAACCCACTTGCTCTGCTGCCCAAGTGGGGAAAAGCGACCCTTCAAGGTCTTGAAGAACTCCTGAGAGCCTTTTCTTCCCGATCCCCTAGTGATGCCCTGAGCCACCAGTCATGTGGGGCCCAGGGGACTCGCCTGCCCGACCCCCTTGTGTCACAGAGAAGGAGAGTGGCGCCCAAGAGACAGCGTGCCCACACCCCAGTCAGCCTCCGCGCCCAGCCCTGGCCTGGCACCACCCCCTCTGCAGACCACCTCTCGGGGGCCCATGAACGCAGCACGCAGGCGACCGCTGCAGCCTCTCTCCCGCAGCCGCCGTGTCTGACCCTAAAGGAGGCGCTCGCTTCCCGCGGGCCTGACCTGCCACACCTAACGGCCAGCTGGAGACGCCACTGACTGCCCAGCGCTCACGGCAGAGAGCCTGAGCCCTCAGACCAGACAGCAGCCTTACCTCTCCTTTTGTGTGATCTTCAGTTTTTTTTCCAACCGTCTGTCTATTTCCTAGAGGAAAAAAATGTATATAAACAGTGGAAAAAAAATCTCTCTCAAATAAAAACTTACGTCTTTATTTTCAGAGCTAAGGGCAGCGTCCTCTGTGACCAGGGACGACAGTGAGTCCTTAAGTTGGGGGTGCAGCCCTCCCTTCATGAGCCTCTGGAGCGTGGGGCCCTGACTCCTTGCAGTTCGTCCCCCTCCATGCCTGAGGCTGCGCTGAGAGTTCTAGACCTCATCCTTCAGCTGGGGTCTCTGCATGGCCTCCAACCAGTCCTCAAAGAGTCGCTCACATCAGCTCTCCACAACTGAGCCTGCCGGGTCACGTCCCCACTGAAGACGCTTCAACTGATCGCAGGTCCGGTCCAAGCCCTACGAAAGCCTCCCGCACGCACGCCTTCAGCTCCTGTTCCTGTCACACCAACCACAGCAAAACCAAGCTGGCCCGCCCCACAGCCCGGCGTGTGGGGCGCCTGCTGCCAGTCTCGGCCCCCTTGGAAACTCCCAGGTGCCCTGCAGAACTCAGCTTGAACAGTTGCCTCTCCTCTCTCAAGTCTCTGCGCCTATACAGGTCATCACCTGCTCCTCAGACACACGCTCGCCCTTCATGAGCGTGTGTCATATATTTTACATTCAATTTTCTTTTCTCTTTTTTACATGTATGGACTAGAACTCTGAGACTAGCATCTAGCAAGAAGCCTAGAACAGAAGAGAAGCTGACCGCCTGCGCAGCCGGAAGGCGTCGGAGTCCTCCAAGCCTCAGCAGCAGGAGCTGCAGGCTGCTCCAGAGCCTGGGGTGCGAGTCTGCACGTGCGGGACAGGGAAGCGGCGCCCAGCACAGCCCAGGCTCCGGGCTCCTCAGCTGTCCCCTGTGTGTTCTTAAAACATGTCCCATTCAACCTCAGGGAGGGCGAGACCATTTAGCTAGAGGAGAGGGGCGCAATCATATGCAAAATTACGAACTGGTTCTCAACCTGGGGTGGCTTTGGCCATGTCTGGAGACATTTTTCAGGTGTCATTACGGGATGGGAGGTGTGCTGGCATCCGGTGGGCTAAAATGCCCACCAGGATCCCACTAAAATCCTACAGTGCACAGAACAGCCTCGCAGCAAAGAATCATCTAGCCCCAAAGGTCAGCAGTGACAAGGCTGAGAAACCCTGGCCTAGTGAGGTGGGTGGGTTTTCAAAGGACTCGAGTACTTGCAAAATATTAAGAACGAGGGCCTTAGTGAAAAGTTTTTGAAATATTTTTTTCAAAAACTTCAGAGCCCAGAGCTAGTTTTCACAAATTATGTCCTGAAATATAGTTGATGCCTACAGTTCAAGCTGGTTAGCTGTACTGTTCAAATCTTCTACAATCTTATTGATTTGTTTGATCTATAGACTAAAAGAATCAATAATTATTCCTTTTAGTACATTAAAGGTTACCACTGTAAATGACAATCTCTACCTTAAAATCTATTATTTCACATCAATAAAGCTATGCCAGTATTCTCTTGGTTGGTATCACCTGGAATATATTTTCCCCCTCTTTTACTTCCTTTCATTTCCTTATTTTTGTTTCCTATAAACAATATGAAGCTAGCCTAATGATATGAAGCTGAATCTAAATTGAATCTGACACTGATATGACTGATGCTGAGTTGTGTTTAACATGTTTTATTTTTATGAAAGACTCAAACTATATATATTTGCTGCTGCTGCTAAGTCGCTTTAGTCGTGTCTGACTCTGTGCAACCCCATAGACGGCAGCCCACCAGGCTCCACCGTCCCTGGGATTCTCCAGGCAAGAACACTGGAGTGGGTTGCCATTTCCTTCTGCAATGCGTGATAGTGAAAAGTGAAAGCGAAGTCGCTTGCGTCCAACTCTTTGTGACCCCATGGATTGCAGCCCACCAGGCTCCTCTGTCCATGGGATTTTCCAGGCAAGAGCACTGGAGTGGGCTCCCATTGCCTTCTCCAAACTATATTTAGGCAAGCATAACAAACTGTATTCTGAGGGCACCTCCAACTCTCTGGAGGAGGTAGGAAGCCACAAGAATCAAACCTCTCCCTCAAGCTTGGAACACAAGCTGGTGCCCAATGGCTGTCTAACGCTGGACAGAAACGGTGCATGGAGGGTCAAGAGAACAAGCTAGGTGTTTTCTGTGAACACACAGACATGCACTCAAAGAGCATCTACACCCATAGCACCCTCGGTAATGAACTTCTTCTAAACTTCAGGGTCAACGCCAGTGTTGCTGCCTGCGCAAACAGTACGTTTCATGTTAGACTAATGCCCATCAACTTTCAAGGGCTTTTCACAAACAACGTGTAGTTTTAAAGTTTGTGTCATTTTGCTACAATCTGAAAATGAGACTTCCTGTTCAAGTTCCTCCATCATAAATGCAAAGTTTTACATCTGCGGGATTTAGATGTCTTCAAACCGGTCAGATCAAACGCCTCCAGAGGCGGGCAAGCACCCAAACTCCCTCTGAAGGGAGCACAGTGGTGAGGCGAGGGGCTCCGAGGGGCCAGAGAGCACGTGTCCCGCAGACAGGCAGCCACGCCCGGAGCCTGAAGCTGCTGCTTCGGCGTGATGAGAAAGCTCTCCATTTGTAGACTTCGTTCCAGGGACTCTTGCCTTTACATTGCTCTGAGGACCAAATACGAGGCAAATGGACCTAATAATGGGTTAGCAGGTTTTTAAAAGCACTATGGGAAATACACAAGACGGTGACCGCATCTGAGCGTGCCCACGCAGGCTTCTTCTCAGGAGGGCGGGCTCCCTTCTTTCTCCAGGGCCCGAGGGAAGCCGGAGAAGCTGGCCAGGCCCAGCAGAGGCTGGAAAGGAGAGCCCTTCAAGAGGGCGCGCGATGGCCAGGGCCTGGGGCGGCCAGTGCACCTCCCCAACCCCCTTTCCGGTTGCGCCAACCCCATGTGAGCCAAAGCGGCTTTTCCCTTTCTCCGGCAGATGAGGGGCAGGTGCTCGGACAGGCTGCAGCGCAGCCCCACAACTAAGGCCCCGCAGGCCCGCCGCCTACTGCCGGCCGTGCCGCTCAAGCCCCTGGGAGAGACGGCGCCCCCCAGCCCGCCTCCTCCCGCCCCCGCGCCCCTCAGCATGACAGTCTGGCGGGTTGAGGAGGAACTCGGCCTGCAGTGGGGAGGACGGCTTCTGACGCCAACAGCCCTGGTGGAAAGCAGGTCCCGGCGCGCCCAGGGCCTGCCGCAGGAGGCGGGTGCTCTGCCGGCAGCTGGAGGAGGCCCCGTGTCTCCCGCTGGCGTCTGTCCGGGGTCAGGAGTCAATCCATTCTCTCCCTGGACAGGCCCTTGCACTCAACGCACTCTCTGACCCCAGCTCTGAGGAGCTGGACCCAGAGGACGCTCTCCTGCAGGGCACACGACAAGGAGAACGCTGGTCTCCTCCAGAGGCAACAGCCAAAGGGATCCCATCGGTTGCAGAAGGCCTGGGGAAGCGCCTGCTGTGGGCCCCAACACAGCACCCAGCCAGCTAAGGGCACCTCCCTCTTCCACAGGGGTGCACACAGGCCCGGCCCAAGGTCAGGGCTCCTGCGGGAGAGGCCCAGCCTCCATGGCTAGTGAGAGAAACCCATAAGCTCAGCATTGGAACTCGACCCAGAGCGGAAGGCCCACTGGGGTGCAAGGCAAGTGTGAGGGCAGAAGCGACCGCGGGTGAGGGGAGCTCTGGTGCCCATGGCTCTTCCTTCCGGAAAAGGTCTCTATTTCTTCTTGAGTAGCACTGAACAGACTCCCGAAGATGATGCTGTGTCTCCTCTCTCTGGGTCAAAATCCTAAGCAAGAGGCCTGCTGTTACCAAGCGCAGGTGGCGCTTCACCTGTGGAGCTACACGTCTGCAAGATGAGGGCCATGCTGCCTGGTCTGCAAGAACGAGCGAACCAGAAAGCAAGCAGCCTAGGGCCGGGGAGCAACGAAGAACCACCGTGGGCAGCAAGGTGCTCCTGGTCCTCAGGAGAGACAGGACGGAGGCCACCGCCACAAGCCGGGTGCAGTGAGACGCCAGGGTCTGCAAGCTCAACGCACCTGAGAAAGACACACAGCTCCACTGGCTGCTGAGGCCCTTAAGCTTGCGATGAAGGTGCTTGCGTGAACCTCCAGCAGAAGCTGGGGGTGGACGCACAGGAGCGGAAGGAGACCCTGTGAACAGTCTCAACTGAGACCCAGCCAGACGGCACAGAGGGCCAGCACGTGTGTGCACGGCAGGCAGACGACAGAGAGAGCTGCGCTCTGTGACATAGAGGCACACGAGAGAGAAAAGAGCAATGCGAGGAGGGAAGAGGGGAAGACAAAGGCAGATGAGAGAGCGACTCCTTGGGCCGTGGTGCAGAGTGCAGGACAGCATCGTGACAGCCGCACCCAGCCCAGGCCCTGCGTTCACCAGGCGGCCGACACGACTGCCCAGAATCTCGTTACCGAATGGAGGTCGAAGAGGTCCTGGCTCTGGCTCAGGAAGCACTATCTTTTCACCAGCATAGTTACGACCTAAGGGACTTTTTGAGCACAGTGTCTCTCTGTCAGTTGCCATTTCAGAAGGTGGTATTTCTGATTCTCCTCTCAAATTCAAGGCGAAATGACCGATCTTGGGCTCCCTTTGAACCGCTGTGCCAGCTCACGCAGTCCAGCTCTTCCACACTGGGAACCACGGACCTGCAGGGAGACCCTGGCGGATCTGAGGAGCCAGCGCTCCTGAGAAACAGAGCCTGACGGGCCGTGGTGAAAAGCCGGGAGAGAAGGCCATCGAGAAGTGAATGGTGAGCCCGCCTTCCAGTGCGCTCTGGCCCCTGCACTTGCACGCAGCCGGCAGGGCCCGCGCCTCGCCAGCTTCTCTAGGCACCGGCAGGACGGCAGCACCTAGCGCCCTGCAAGCGGACCACCTCTGCCAGGGCCTCCTGGGGGCAGTCTCCCCAGCAAGGCACCTGTGTCTCCACACCACACACCGGGGAGTCTGGCTCCTCCCTCAAGGGCCTCGATTGCATTTTTGGAATAAAACAAAATAACTCGCGGGTAGTTGCTGTTCAGTCGCCAAGTTGTATCCGACCTCATGAACTGCAGCACACCAGCTTCTGTGTCCTTCACTGTCTCCCAGACTTTGCTCAAACTCATGTCCACTGAGTCGGTGATGCCAGCCAACCATCTCCTCCTGTCATCATCCCCTTCTCCTCCCGCCTTCAATCTTTCCCAGCATCAGGGTCTTTCCCAAAGAGTCAGCTCTTTGCATCAGGTGGCCAAAGGATTGGAGCTTCAGCATCAGTCCTTCCAATGAATATTCAGGGTTGATTTCCTTTAGAATGGACTGGTTTCATGGGTGGAACCAGCAAACTCTGGTCTAAAGCCAGACAAAGAGGTCTCCATAACTCTTGAGCACACCCCTGGCTATTTCAAGTCCAGATGTGCAATTCATAAAAGCTTTTCCCAACAACGTTCGTATCAACTTTAGTAACAGCGCCTCATCCCTGCCTTTTCCCTCCACATCACTGGCATGGCGGTGACTGGTCCTGCCCCAGGGGGCTGGCCCACCCCCCGCTCACTCCAGGAAGGAGGGCACCCACAGTCGCCTCACCCAGGTCTGATTTTACAGCCATGCTTCAGGATCCCTGTCAGGTTCAATAACTCCTGAGCAAACACGACTGGGCAAATCAGAAAGAGCAAAAGGCAGAATTCAGAAGTTGAGAGACAAGCGCTATGGGGCGCAGTGAAGCTGTTAGCTGCCTCTTTAACACAGACTTGGGTTGGTCTGCTTGAAGGTTCCGTTTCCCACGAGGCATTCCTCCTTCCTGTTACTCTCACAGCAAGGAAAGACACTCCACTTTAATTATGTGGGTCACTGTAGGGCACAGTATAAAGTCTAAAGCTCCCTCCCTAAGGAAATCTATGCTTTGTTGATGTATCTCAAGGCCATTTTCCTTTTGCTTCACTGTGACTAAAAAAAAAAAAAAAAAAAGCTGGAGACAAACATTTATGGAAAGCCTAAAACCTGCCAAGCAGGAGATGCGTGAGCAGCTGGAGGCCGAGACGAGTAAGGCAGTCCCCCTGACGGGGAGGCCCGCCAGGCAGAGACAGAGCAGACACACGGCTGCGGCGCGAGACGCACAAACAGTCGGGAGAAATGTAGCCCGGAGAGAGCGGCACAAACTCAAAGGAGAAGAGACATTGGGGAGCAGAGCTGCAGGGAGCACAGAGGGAAAGGGAAGAAGGGGCCCCAGAGAGAGACGTTTGTTAAATAGAGACATTCAAATCTAGAAAGGCATCTGATAATGGACCCATCTCCCTAACCTTAGATTAGGTTTAGAAAGTCATCTGAGATTACTTCAGCTGCACCCAGCAACGGTTCTTATTAGCTGGTATCCATACTATACTCAAAAAGCTACTGCGGAACATTAGTTATAACTCCTAGGGCCAGCAAGATACTAACTGGAAGAAGTCAGGGGCACCAGAAAGCAGAAAGGGCTCTGGGGCGGCAGGCAGTAAACACCAAACGATTTCTGCTCGGTTGGAAGGGACACCCACTTCCTGCTTTCTTTCCCCAGTTCAACAGAGCTTTCCGGATCCCTGTGCGCCTGCCCAGGAGGAGGGAGCCCTTCGGGCACGCTCTCCTCTGCATCAGATCCAGCTGGCCTACTGTGCGCAGGGGTGCTGCCCTCTGTGGCTGGGACATGCTCGACACGTGGCTGGTCCAAACCGAGACACGCTTTAAGTGCCAAAGACAGCTGACTTTCCAGTCTCAGTTAAGAAAAAAAGTATAACATAGCTCATTAATGTATTTTCGATATTATTTATATGTTGGTTTGATACTACTTTGTATATATTGAATTAAAAATATTAATTTCATGTGTTTATACTTTTCAAACATGGCTTCCCGGAAAATTTTACGTTACCTCCGTGGCCCGCAGGATACTTCTGCTGGGTTAACACTGCTGTAGACCTAACCTGAGAATGAGAAGCATCCTTTCTGTCCATTTCATCTGCCAGCAACTAGTGACTGAGTGCCCGAAGGGCCCCCAAAGCAAGCGCTAAGCAGCTAGCACTCTCTCAGCGCCCAGAGTCTGGCTCAGGCCCTGCTCTGGGCGACGCTCCCCACCTCGCTTTAGTTCAGCTTTCTGCACTTAACTGTCCCTCCCAAACCGCCCTGCATTGCTGCTGAGCTTACTTGGTGAATCCGAAACCTCGCTCAGTGCTCCTTCCCTGCAGCATTTTTACAGCTGAAGTAAGCTTGTATCAGTAGAATGGATAAACCATTTTCTTTACCCAGCCTCCCAGACACTGCGCTCCCGGTGGTTCCCTCTCACGCTTCGAATTTGATTTCTTCTATAAGATAGGTTCCTCTTCCTCTCCCGATTCCTTGAGGTTGGGGAGTTTGCCCCTTCTCTGTCCAGGTTGGCTTATTAAGTGACCTCATCTAGTTCCACAGCTTTAAAATCATTCACATACACAGTCCCACCAAAGCCAACTCTTGATTTCACCCCATCACGCAAACCTGCTCCTCCCAGCGCATTTCAGCAAGTCCAGTCTGCCAGGGCTCAGGCCAGACTCTGGACTCACCTCTGAGGCCTCTTCACACGCACATCAGCAGATCTCGCTGGTTCTATTTTCAAAATGTGTGCTGAATTTTCTGAGTGCTTCTGCTGTGAAGACCATCCTGGTCTCAGTTCCGAGCAGCATCCTGATTATTTTCTGTGCTTCCATTCTTGCCCCTACAGTGTGTTCTGTGCAGAGCACCCAGAATGATCTTTTTTATTTTGGCAATCATTCATGGCTTTAATTAACACAGAGGGTCAAACTTCATTTATACTTGGAAGTCCCACTAAATTTAAATGAAGTGTCACTATAATCTTAGAGAAGCTACTGAACAAAGAATAGAAGACAAATAAGTATGCCTCGACTTAGCTGCTGTGCTCTGCTGCTGCTAAGTCACTTCAGTCATGTCCGACTCTGTGCGACCCCATAGATGGCAGCCCACCAGGCTCCCCCATCCCTGGGATTCTCCAGACAACAATAATGGAGTGGGTTGCCATTTCCTTCAATGCGTGAAAGTGAAAAGTGAAAGTGAAGTCGCTCAGTCGTGTCTGACTCTTAGCGACCTCATGGACTGCAGCCTATCAGGCTCCTCAGTTCATGGGATTTTCCAGGCAAGAATACTGGAGTGGGTTGCCATTTCCTTCTCCAGGGCAGAATGATCTTTTTACTCTGGGATAACTTTATTTAACTCTTATCACTAGGCAAGGTTCAGTTCAGTTCAGTTCAGTTCAGTAGCTCAGTTGTGTCCGACTCTTTGCGACCCCATGAAATGCAGCACCCCAGGCCTCCCTGTTCACCACCATATCCCGGAGTTCACCCAGACTCACGTCCATCGAGTCCGTGATGCCATCCAGCCATCTCATCCTCTGTCGTACCCTTCTCCTCCTGCCCCCAATCCCTCCCAGCATCAGAGTCTTTTCCAATGAGTCAACTCTTCACATGAGGTGGCCAAAGTACTGGAGTTTCAGCTTTANTATTGATATTTCTCCTGGCAATCTTGATTCCAGCTTGTGCTTCATCCAGCTCAGCATTTCACATGATGTATTCTGCATATAAGTTAAATAAGCAGGGTGATGATATACAGCCTTGATGTACTCTTTTCCTGATTTGGAGCCAGTCTGTTGTTCCATGTCTGGTTCTAACTGTTGCTTCTTGACCTGCATAGAGATTTCTCAGGAGGCAGGTAAGGTGGGCTGGTATTCCCATCTCTTTAAGAATTTTCCACAGTATGTTGTGATCCACACAGTCAAAGGCTTTGGCATAATCAATAAAGCAGACTAGAAGGTCTTTAAATAAATAAATAGCAGAAGGTCATTAAATGAAAAAATGAATAATAGCAGAAGGTCATCAAATGAAAAAAAATGAATAATAGCAGAAGGTCATTAAATGAGGTAAAGAAATAAATAAGTAGCAGAACATCATCAATTACTACTAAATCCTTAATTGATAATTTATAAATTTCTGAAATTCAAATAATTTTCATGAAACAAGATGGAAACATTTCAGAATTTTTTCCCCCAAATTGAGACAAAATTGGGGCATCTGCCAGTTCAGCAGACCAAGGTTCAATCCCTGGGTCAGGAAGATCCCCTGGAGAAGGAGTGACAACCCATTCCAGTATTCTTGTCTGGGAAATCCCATGGACAGAGGACCCTGGTGGGTTACAATCCATGGGGTCACAAAGAGTAGGACACAACTGAGCGACTTTCACCCTTTTCTTTTTGCTGTTACTGCCTAAAGAATAATTATTGCTGTAAAGTATTAAGAAACTTTTCCTAAGTCATAAATTCCATGCAATAAAAGACAATAAGCAGAGAGTATCATGCCAGAACATTCCAGGCGTGCCCGAAACTCCCCAGCAGGATAGATCCAGGAAGTGGCCTCATGGCGCCTGGCCATTTATTTTGTAAAGTCTCAAACTACCATAGAAGTCCCTCTAGGATATGCTGTTGTTTGGGCATTCCATTTAAAAGGCATTGGCAATATTCAGTATTTTTTTTAAGTTCTGGAAATCTGAACTGTACGTTTATTCAGATGTATTATTTGTTTCTTCCAACAGCCAGTGCTGGCAAGCAGAAGTAAAGAAGAAAAAAGATAAAGATAATAGAAATATGAGAATCATGGTTATTCTAAACTGATAAAAGTTTTGAAAGAGCAACAGAACAAAATGAGCCCAGCCTTGTTTGAGGGGCTTTCAAGTAGCATTATTTAAAATGGGTTTCTTTTCTCCCAATTCCCAGCCTCCCTCCTCCGTCATTCAGAAATAGTCATCTTTTCACTGCAGGGACACATCCCACTTTGAAAGTGTATACCTGGGGTCTTTTCCTCCATTTTAATATTGTGACCTGAATATTGGTGTGATTTTCGTCCTTTTGGCTTCCCTGTTGGCTCAGATTTAAAGAATCTGCCTGTAATACAGGAGACCCAGGTCCGAACCCTGAGTTGGAAAGATCCCCTGGAGAAGAGAATGGCAATCCACTCCAGTCTTGTTGCCTGGAGAATTCCATAGACAGGGAAGTCTGATCAACTACAGTCTATGGGTCACAAAAGAATTAGACATGACTGAGTGACTAACACTTTCCTTTCATCATTTTGGCAGGCAAAGTGAATACTAGATGTGATGAAGGGAGACAAAGCCTTCCTATGATTATAGATTGAGCAAAGGGTGAAGAAGAATATTTTCTTATTTCAGTCACATATGACAACAGATAGAAGCTCCCCAAACTATCCTCAGAGTTTGTCAACTGGTATCATGATAGCCTACTATGTGTCTTGGGCTCGAGATTCTTTCACACTTTCACCTAGAAAGCATGTAAACACACTTACACCCAGATATATATTTTTTTATTTTTGGTTAAAATCCTGAAGTAAGTCATGGTGTACATATGTCATGATTTAAAATTTAGCTTTCAAAGGAAACAGTCTATATTTTCACAAATTCGAGTTTATAATTATGTTGCATTTGTACTCTTCTCTTATTGCCCTGTAGTCTCCCCTACACCTAGTATTATCACTTACTTTCTGCCAGTCTAATGGGTATGAAGTAGTTTTAACTTGTATTTCCATGATTAGTAGTAATTAAGCATTTAAAAATATTATAATTCTTCATTTAATCCCTTTTATGTTTGCTTATTCATAATTTTTATCATTTGTNGTAAGGAAATGAGCAACTGTATTCACTAAACTAGACAATTTAGATGAAATGGGTAAATTTGTTCAGTTCAGTTCAGTTCAGTCACTCAGTCGTGTCCGACTCTTTGCGACCCCATGAATCGCAGCACGCCAGGCCTCCCTGTCCATCACCAACTCCCGGAGTTCACTCAGACTCACGTCCTTTGAGTCAGTGATGCCAACCAGCCATCTCATCTTCTGTTGTCCCCTTCTCCTCCTGCCCCCAATCCCTTCCAGCATCAGAGTCTTTTCCAATGAGTCAACCCTTCGCATAAGGTGGCCAGAGTATTGGAGTTTCAGCTTTAGCATCATTCCTTCCAAAGAAATCCCAGGGCTGATCTTCAGAATGGACTGGTTGGATCTCCTTGCAGTCCAAGGGACTCTCAGAGACACACAAATTATCAAAATAAAGTCACGAAAAAATAGTGTATCAGAGCAGGCCTTAACAAGAAATTAAAATAGTAACTTGCAATTTTTATCACAAAGAAAATCCCAGATCTAGAAGGCTTTACAGGTGAACTCTATTAAATATTTAAGGAAGGGTTATGCCAATCCTTCACCAATTCTTTCTGAAAATGGAAAAAAAAAAAACTTTACTCAATGCAGGTATTGCTGTCAGTGCTGTGCTTAGTCGCCTGGTCTTGTCCAACTCTTTGTGACCCCCGTGGACTGTAGCCCATCAGGCTCCTCTATCCATGGGGATTCTCCAGGCAAGAATACTGGAGTGGGTTTCCATGCCTTCCCCCACAGGATCTTCCCAACCCAGGAATCGAACCAGGGTCTCCTGAATTGCAGGTAGATTCTTTACCAGCTGAGCTACAAGAGGAGCCTAGTAAGGATACATCTCAATGTTGACCAAGAGTGTACATCACCACTTAATATATAAATGCCTCTCCAAAGAGCATCAATGTCATCAGTGTCATAAAGAAAATACACTTCCACAGAGGGAAGTGGCTCTCAAATATCAGTGATAATAATATATCATCTGGGTGGGTATAATTTCTGTTCACTCAATAGTTACTTCTTGGAACAGAATGATGCTCAATATAATTTGTATATTAGAACAGCTACAGTATCTCAAAACATAGTTCATAGTCAACAATATCTGAGGATATCTCCTAAAACTGTATTTCCATGAAATTGCACTATAATTTTTTGTATTGTTTCCTTTGACTTCAAGGAATTCTACAATAGGAAAGGTGACATATCCAGTATTTTTGCAGTACAGATTTTTTCCAGACGCAGTTTTGCTGTGAAACTAACTGACTGAAACACAATTTTCTCATTAAAGATAAAATAATAGTTGACAGTTTGGTTTCAAATGGCTGACATTTTGATTTAATTTTTCCATTGACAGGGCACTCTTATTTTTATGTTATATAAATCATAGGCCTCATAATAGTCTATACAGTGACAAGGAAATACGGCAATCTTAAAATAGTAGATGATAAGAACTATGTATATGGACTTGGAAAAAAATATGGAAAAAAATAAATTACTGGGGGTGTGAAATAACAGAGTGTAAAGCCAGATTGCATATTATACTAAAACATGATAACACATTAGTTTGCAGATCTTTTGGTGACCATAGTAATCCTTCCCATCCTCAGAAACCAAAGTTTACCAAGCTATGGAAAATATAAAAAATGTCAGTGGTAATTCACAACAGTATTCAAGAGCATTAATTATCCATTATTTCATCTACAACAATTCAACAGCAGCTTGTCTTCTAATGCCGTCTTTACCAAATTCATCATACAATATTATAAACTGGAGGCAAGAGAAGATTCAAGCTCTATCATGTTTCTGATGTAGACAGAATTTTAGTATTTGGCATGGATTCAGGCTTGGAGAGTTTGGTGAAATATAAGGACTAAGCTTGTGATAGAACATTTAAATGTAGTCCAGATATGTACTTCCAGTTACAGACATTACATATATTGATAAGAAATAACAGTATCTTTCTCTTCCCTTGTGGCTCAGCTGGTAAAGAATCTGCCTGCAATGCGGGAGACCTGGGTTTGATCCCTGGATTGGGAAGATCCCTTGGAGAAGGGAAAGGCTACCTACTCCAGTATTTTGGCCTGGATAATTCCATGGATTGTATAGCCCATGGCATCACAAAGAGTCAGATACGACTTTCATTTTCACTTTTCTCTATTTGTTTTACTTCAGATTTATGGGTAA
The DNA here is from genome assembly GCA_006410875.1 of Neotragus pygmaeus. NCBI lineage: Eukaryota > Metazoa > Chordata > Mammalia > Artiodactyla > Bovidae > Neotragus > Neotragus pygmaeus. The sequence goes on along the minus strand of SJYV01005445.1, from coordinate 125,676 downwards.
ATCTAAAGAATCTTATAGTAGATTTTTTAAAATATTATAAAAATAAGATTTTTAATATTTTCATTATTATTAAAAAATTATCCTGACATTAGAGACTAAGTCTTTAATGACTAACTTTGACAAAGTATCATTGTTTTCTCTATAATATTCCTTCATACAATTGTAACCATGAATCTACAGACATTTTACATATATTGAAATATTGTTTACATTTTCATTTTTCACAAGACATTGAAAACTTTTATTCTTTTATGTTTCATCATGTTCTTTTTTGGAGAAGGCAATGGCATCCCACTCCAGTGCTCTTAGCTGGAAACTCCCATGGATGGAGGAGCCTGGTGGGCTGCAGTCCATGGGGTCGCTGAGTCAGACACGACTGAGCGACTTCACTTTCACTTTTCACTTTCATGCATTGGAGAAGGAAATGGCAACCCACTCCAGTGTTCTTGCCTGGAGAATCCCAGGGACAGGGGAGCCCAATGGGCTGCTGTCTGTGGGGTCGCACAGAGTCAGACACAACTGAAGCGACTTAGCAGCGTGTTCTTTTCAATGTCCCTCTTTTATTTGATTTTTTTTAATGTACATTTTATGTCAAAGTTGCCTTCTGATCAACTGGTTGTGCAGAGAAACTGTAGGAAACCACTTGAGCAAAGATTCTTATTGTGAAAATACCTAGATTCTTAATGTGAAAATACTTAGAATCAAAACAGGGTTTCTTTACAGTAGCTCTTTGCATAATCTATATATAATCCATGCCTATTGCATAATCTGTATATAATCCGTGCCTATGAGTGTGGTTTTTCCCGAGAAACTGAACTGAACCAATTTTTATAAATGCAGTGAAAGTGCAGTGAGAGTGCAGTGAAAGAGTTGCTCAGTCGCATCCAACTCTTTGTGACCCCATGGACTGTAGCCCACAAGGCTCCTCTGTCCATGGGATTCTCCAGGCAAGAATACTGGAGTGGATAGCCATTCCCTTCTCCAGGGGCTTTTCCCAACCTAGATATCGAACCCAGGTCTCCTGCATTGGAGGTGTATTCTTTACTATTAGAGCCACCAAGGGAAACCCATATACATGTGGAAATCTCAAACAAATATGTATATATTCACATACAGGATTTATTGTAAGAAATTGGTTCATGTAATTTTGGNCTAGATATCGAACCCAGGTCTCCTGCATTGGAGGTGTATTCTTTACTATTAGAGCCACCAAGGGAAACCCATATACATGTGGAAATCTCAAACAAATATGTATATATTCACATACAGGATTTATTGTAAGAAATTGGTTCATGTAATTTTGGAGGCTTGATTTAGGTCATACCTGAATGGTCTAGCGGTTTTCCCTACTTTCTTCAGTTTAAGTCTGAATTTGGCANTGTATAATCATAAGGGATTTGATTTAGGTCATACCTGAATGGTCTAGCGGTTTTCCCTACTTTCTTCAGTTTAAGTCTGAATTTGGTAATAAGGAGTTCATGATCTGAGCCATAGTCAGCTGCCGGTCTTGTTTTTGTTGACTGTATAGAGCTTCTCCATCTTTGGCTGCATAGAATATAATCAATCTGATTTTGGTGTTTACTGTCTAGTGATGTCCATGTGTAGAGTCTTCTCTTGTGTTGTTGGAAGATGGTGTTTGCTATGACCAGTGCATTTTCGTGGCAAAACTCTATTAGTCTTTGCCCTGCTTCATTCTGCATTCCAAGGCCAAGGTAGATTTTATTAATTTTACACACAAGGAAAACAAAGCTGAGAGGGAGTGATCAAACAAAAATTTTAAGGCAAGATAAAAATTTAATCAGAAGCTTCCCCTGTCCGTGGGTCTACCCACTCCCCTGCAGCGTGCACTGCGCATCTGCATATGAGTGAACCACACCTTCTCGGCGGCAGGCATGCCAGCTCAACCACTGACATCCCTGTTTCCCCTGGCATTAGGCATGTGACTCCTCAGAAGACAATACTCCTTTCTCGGTCTGGAAGGGGTCGGAATGACCCACCACTTGCCCCACTGGTACAGACATCTCTGGGGAACTTTATGTATTATGCCAACATATTGATTCCCCAAACACAGGGACTGGTGCAGAACAGACAGGTCAGACAACTTGGGGAGACACTGGGCCTCACCTCATGGAAGTTCTCAGCTTAAACACTTACTTGCGACCTTGTTACCTGTATTCTATCTATTTTACAAGATTATCATTTTTTACCCTACCAAACGCGTGACTGACCCTTCAATACAATTAATGACGATGAGGTCACTTGAAACAGCTGACCAAAGGTACCGTTCCGTAAGGTTAACGGCTGTGATAGCCCAACCCCAGCTGTAGGGAGAAGCAAATAGAGGGAACCATTTCCTGGACCATAACAGGCTAGTAAGTCAGGCAGTCCCGAGGCTTTTGGTTACTGTTAACAGGGCTAAGTCCAGGAGCACAGTCAATGGCCTATGAACAAAATCTTCACCTGACCTGGAGGTGAGCATTCCAAGCACTCCGGGCAAACTGGTCATAAAATGCCTCCCACACCTTGGCTGAAACTAAGACCGAAAGCAAAAGGCACTGCTCAGTGAGGATGTCACCCACCACCCTGTTCTACAAGAGCCACGCCGCTGGGCACCGTGATCACTGGCCTTCCACATCCTTGGGAAGGAGGCAGGGTGGAGGTCAGGGTGAGGCCCTGTGCTCTGGGGAAACGGGCAGATCCTCAGACAACTACCTATTTTCAGGAGAAAAGTTTACCGAGCCAGCTTCTCACATCTCCCCATGCTTCAGAAAAGTACTAAACCCTAAGACGCCTGGCCCTGGAGAGTGGCAGGAGCCGACGGAGCTGCGCGCCCAGACCCCACACCCCTCACCACACACATGGCACCGGGCCCCCCCTATCTCTCTGAAACTGCTCTCAGAGCCCCCTGACACTCTCTGACTACAGTCTTCAGGTTGGCTAGAACAACATTTTCCATTAAATTATGAATAAATTGATCACTGACAGTAGGTAGTGACGTGCCCCCAAATCACACCTGGCACTTGAACCCTTAGCCTAGCCTCCTGATTTCTGTCCTGCCACGGACGAAGAAAGTGGGTCACTGACTGCCCAGGGCAACCTATCCTTTCTTGCTCCTTTTAATAATGAAGACAGCAAGGCTTCTCTCCCAAAAGAAGTATCAGACCTACAGACTTTGGGGGATGGAACAGTCTCTACTGCTTCCCCACACCAGGTTTTATTCAGACACCCAAAGGCACCTTCACCACAGGTTAGTCAGAAGCACGGGCAGCAGGGGCAGGAAGCACCGTGCTTGGGGGCAGCCAACGGACCAGGCAGGACAACAGGGGCACAGGAGCGGGGCGATAGGGTGGGGCCGTGGGGAGCAAGCCAGCCCAGGGGAAGGCGTGCAGATCCAGCATGCAGAACGCAATGGGTGCCCCAGCAGTCCACAGGCTACAGGTTACCCGAGGCCACCAGTGTGAGCTACGGATACAGGGGGCTGAGAGAGCGGAGCTGTTCCATTTCCCCTTCACATTCTCTCTCTCCGCTTGGCCAGATGTTAAAAAGTTATTTCCCACTTATAATAAAGATTTTAAGGCACTCCCTGGTGGTCCAGTGGTTAGGACTTCATGCTTTCACTGCTGAGGGCCTGGGCTCAATCCCTGGTCGGGGAATCCACAAGGATCGAAGCGCAGGTCAAAAAAAGAAAGAAAAAAAAAAAAGATTTCAACTAGCATCGCAGTCACTGTTGTTGGCATTACAGCTAACAGCAGCGCCGTCTTTCTGGCTCTTGAGCACTGAGTTCAAGTTTCTCAGATACACAAAACGCATTAGCTCAGCATCCAAGCTACAGAAGCAGGTCAATCCCAGGCGAGAAACACACAACTGCACAGGAACCAGCAACCAAGCACCCTAAGGCATTTAACTAGTTAATTCCCTGCCAAGAAGCAAAGGTAAACAGACGTCCAGAAAGGCCTTGCAGCGCAGGCGCAGGGTGCCAGCAGCCGCAGCTGGCCGCCCAGGGTGCTCCTGTCCTGCACAAGCCGCTGGCTCACTGAGTCAGAGGGGATGCGGGCTGCACTCTGCCTGCCCCGTGACGCGCCCTCAGGAGGCTGCCGAAGGAGCCCTGCCAGGAACGGCGGGTGGATGTGGGAGTTCCCAGGTTTACAGGCTCTGTTTATTCACCAGTGAGACATGCAACTCAGCAGCAGGAACAGAACAGACGGCTGGAGGGTCACAGATGCGCTTATAATACAAGAAGGCCAGACCACAGGGGCTAGACATGTGGCTCTCAAGATCTGTGAAGAGCAACGCCGATCCTGACCTTTCTAGACTCTTGTCATAACTGTCCTGCAGAGTCTCATCTAAGGATCACATCCCCGAAGAATGCCATTTTAACTGCATTTTAATAAGATTTACTATTCCTTTTAGAAAGGAAAGACTGTTTCCTATATTCATTTTGTAAGAGAAAGTTTTGGGTGTGGAGGAGAGGATGACTTACTGTGAGGGACATTTTTAAATGACTTACCCTCAGGAATAAGATCCTTTATGTACACAGAGACCACTGTTAGGATTTGTTGCTAACTTCTGTGGCTGCTGCCTTTAATCTTTATCCTGCATAGAGCTTAGCTGGGTGGTAAGGAGAAGGATGCTTGGTGGAGGCGAGCAGAGTTTGGAAACCACTTGGGAAGAGCAATCTTTATAGTAATCACTTAAGAAAAACCAATTTCATTTTGTATTTAGGCCACAGATATAAGTAGCTAAACTTGATCTCCTAGGAAACCAACAAGTCCGCAGCTATTTAACAGGAAAACAATTTCTGTGTCCATGGAAAGTGTGCAGGAAAGAACCCGCTCCGCTTGTGAAGGCAGCCACTGGATACGGCCTTAAACGGACACGAACCGTGGGGCCACTGCGGCACAGAGGGGACAGTGGGAAAGAGGGCTGGCTCCAAGCAGACTGGAGCCACCAGACCCAGACGAGAGTGCGTCTTCTCTGGAAGGATTTTACCAAAGCTTTAGAAAGACACACGGCTCTGTCCTGTTGCAGAAGGAAGAGCAACTTTCCAAATTCCAACCCACAGCAACCATGGCAGCTCTCTAGTACACCCAGAGCACGCTGGGAACAAGACCCCCATGCAGCCCCAAAGAAGAGGGCTGAGCAGTTACGAGTGAAAAGCTCACTGTTCTTTCTCTGAAATCACAGTGAAACATCTTTTTTCCAGAGTCCCAGGCACAGACTGCTCAGCACAATCACGTCTCAACTAGCCAACCGCTTTATAGAAAGCCCCCCTGAAGACGTCAGTCCCGCGAGCTCAGCCTTTCCATAAGGACCAGAGACAGCTCAGCAATGGCTCCTGTGGCCACGCTACACCTGGGTCTGTGCTCTGATACCGCAAATCTTAAATGCCTTCTTTACTGCAACACAGACAAAAGTAAATCGGTACCAGGTAGCCCCCAAATAACTAGTATTTGCCCCCTATCCACACCCAGTGTACACCCTCTGCGATGACAGCAATTTCAGGCAGCACTGAAGACCCCAAAGTAAGGCAGGCAGCCCTGCTTCAGGGAGAATGGTCTCTTCTCTAAAGAAAGCTAAGCAAATCAAAGCTCTCATCTTTTAAATTAAAATCTAACTATGGGGACTTTCCTGGTGGCCCAGTGTTGAAAAAGACATCTTCCAGTGCAGTGGATGTGGGTTCGATCCCTGGTCAGGGAACTAAGATCCCACACGCCGCCGGGCAACTAAGCCCACAGGCTGCGCCTAGAGAGGCCAGGGCGCAGCGGCCACTGGGCTCACGTTCCAAAACAAGAGAAGCCCTTGCTCCACAGCGGGAAAGAAGCCGCTGCACACCGCCACTAGAGAAAGCACACGCACGGCCGAAACAAGCACAAACCTCGCTCCTCTCCTAAAAACAGAAAGAGCCTCCAACACTCTGCTTTGCTTTTGGACAAAGTCCAAGCTCTCCAGAACCGCGCAGAGGAGGCTCTTCCAGATCGGCCCCTGCATGCCTCTCGGGCCTCAGCTCCCTCCAGTCTGCCTTGCCAATGCCCCATCCTCCAGCCAGAGGAAATCCTGGCAGCTCCGCTAACGCTGCACATTCTCCTCTCACTGCCTCCTGGCCTGAGTGCACTGGTCCCACTCTACCTATCCTCCCAGACTTGCCAGTGCTTAATTTAATTGGGCCTTGGAATCTTACTTTTGGCCTCACCTTCCCTACAAGACTGTCTCTGATGCCAGCCCCAGGACACTGTCTATACCTCTTCCAGAGAAAGTACTGCCTCCTTGCCTCCTCACTGGACTGTGCCTGGGACCAGAACACAGCAAGTATTCCACGCTCACGGACACCTCACCAAGACTCACACACCACACGGTATCGCTGAAGGGCTAATGTTCAGATGACCGGCTCAATGAGAGTAGAAAGCAAACATAAATTCTTAGTCCAGAAGACCACTATCCTTGAACTTAAGATACATTGTCTTCCAACTAGCTACATGACTTCAGAAGGAAACTTCTGAGAGGCAACGAAATGAGAAAGGTTGCCAAAGCTTGATGCTAACTGCCAGTTCAATCCCATTTATGCACCATCGTCCTTCCCCCAGGACTGGGCTAGCTCATTGCCAATAAGATGGAGTAGACTGTGTCTTTTTCGAGTGTTTAAACAAGTGAACATAAAGCTTCAGTCAAACAATCAGAAATCTGAACCTGCGTCCATCGACTAACTAGCTTTTAGAGATGTTTCGATTTTTAACCTTTTTCCCTTCTCCCTTTTCTTTCTCTAACTTCTATCCCATGCTTGCACAGTAATAATTAATCAGTACCAGATGTCTTAAGACTGTAATGTCTTAAAAATGTAACCTCTGATAATATCACTGATGCACAAGTCTAAGTTATTTTCAAAACAAGATGACCTTTGCAGGTTCCACATCCAGACCACCAGGTCACAGACCACTGGGTATGAGGCACAGACGGCCTGACTCCTGGAATGATGATTAAGAAATATCACAACAGAATGATTAACCACCAGCTTCCCTTCTCTTTCCCCTTTAGAAACTCCTCACTAGGGAATTCCCTGGCAGTCCAGGGGCTGGGACTCTGCGTTCTTACCATGGAGGGCTGGGGTTCAATCCCTGCTTGGGGAACCAAGACCCCACAGGCCATGAGGCAGTGCCAAAACAAAACAAAAAAATCCTCCTATCTAAAAATCCAAGCTGGTGTGGATCTGAGACTTGTCCCCCGCTTCTGTGCAGTCAAGTCCTAATTCTGTTGCAAACACCTTGCTTTGCTGCAGCCTGGGAACATGAGCTCTTTTCATATTGAGCAAAATGTTAACCTGATTTGGGGAAAAATATGAAGATTACAAAGTGCACTATTTGTCCTCAAAATGTGCTTAAGATAAGGACACAACTTAGAGTCTGAATCAATATTAACTCAATTCTACATTTTCATTTCTCCCAAAGGCAGTATATTTTTAAAGAATCACTTCCCTGACGGAATATAAGTCATATGTTTTAAATTGTCTTTTCTCTTTTCTGAGGCTGTAACTCCTTGGGAGAATAGGTAAAGGGACAAGTTTATATCAGGTGAGTGTTCACTATACTAACTGAAAGCAAGAAGCAGTCTATTCACAGAATATTTGAGATGCTTCTCAGTCAGTCTTCCCCCAAAGACACAACAGAACTTGATACTGAGTGTTCTGAAAATAAACCGGAAACAATGACCTCAGATGTCCTGACAAACAAGAAAGAAATTCTAGCAGGATGGCAAAACTCTTTGTGGTATCAGAGAAGAGGAATTACCAAAAACCTCTACTTCCAAGGATTAGAATTCTAGATTACATAAAGTTTAAATGCTCACGTTTAGAATGAGTCAACTCCCATTTGCCAGCCTCGCCATCCCAGTTTTTTTTATTTTGGCAAGGGGAGGTGTGTGTGTGTGTGTAATTTAACTCTCATTACCATATCACAGTTGAGAGACAGGGTAACCTGAAGCTAAGACTTTTACATACTCAGCTGGCTACATCTGAGAAACACTGTATAGTCAGTTTCCCTATGATACAGACATCAGGTCTCATCCCTTCCTTCAAAAGTGCACATTTACAAGTCTCTTAATGAAATTTGCAAAGGGAATAGGATTCAAAGGAGCCTTCAAGTATAAGCCCAAAGCAAACACATTACAAATAAAAGTCAACGCCCAACTCCCAAACTGTCCATAGATCTCCAAGTGGGAGGCAGCAGAATGCGAGAGAAAGAGTCCAGATTTGGAGTCAAGACAGGTCACATCCCAGCTTCCGGATTACTATCTGCGTGACCTTGAACCAGATAGGTTTCCCTACATCTCAGTTTCCTTACTTACTATCCTATAGAGGATAATACCTCCATAGGGCGTTCCAATTAAATAAAAGCTATATGAAGGAACCTGCATTGTGGCAGTACTGCTCACGATGTCAGTGTGACAAGGCTGGGCTCCATTTCTCTACCTGGCACTTACGAAGGGTTTAGTACAAAGAATCCTGGATGAGCACCAGAAAGATCCAAGTTAGATCTGACATCTCAGGGATCTGTTCAGCTATAGAATTGAGAGTGGGCTAGCTTATCTCTAAGCCCTCTACAGCTTCTCAAACTAAAGCAAGCCTCAATTTCTGGACCCTATATTCATTTTTTGTTCTTTTTCTTCTTTAACATGAGAAACTCATGTACCTTTGAAACAGGTGAGGAAAAACAAAGAAAGGACAAGATTCTCAAGAAACTTATCATTTGAGTCACATTCAAATTGTAGGCCAAGCTCTTTCGCAGGGAGCAGCAGGAGGGGTTCTGAATGATCCACTCACATTCGTAGGCAGGAAACACCTCTACCGGGAGATTGTGAATTCTCTGGCACAAACTGGCTGCTGAGCACGCTGTCTAGCACAGAGCCGACACTCCAAACTGCTTGTTGAACGAACAAATACCCGGCCGGCTGACACCTGCTGCTCCTCATAAAAATCTTTTCATTGCTCTCCTTACTCAAGTCAAAATTCAAGAAAGATGGTCTAAGAACCGTACTCAGTATCTTCTGAACGAGTTAATTCTTCAAATCCTCAATTATGCTAAGTGAGAAACAAACACCCTGAGAGATGCTGAACCACCACTGGGAAAAACTTCAAGGCCAAGGGTTCAACATTAAGGGAATGCTAAGGGAGAGGTCAGTTCTCGGCCTCCTCGAGCGCTGACAAGCACCCCCAAAGCTTGGGGGGAGGGGGAACCCAGCTCCTGTCGTTCCACCCCGACTTCCCTCCTAGCTCAGTCGGTAAAGAATCTGCCTGCAACACAGGAGACCCAGGTTCGATCCCTGGGTCGGGAAGATCCCCTGGAGAGGAAATGGCAACCCACTCCAGTGTTCTTGCCTGGAGAATCCGATGGACAGAGGAGCCTGGAGTCGCAAGAGTCAAAGACAACTGAGCGACTGAGCCACGCTCGGTTCTCCACACCCTATTCCCGATACACAGAGCTCCAGGGGGACGAAGAGATAGGAACAGGCGAGCCTCCAAAGACCTCCACACCTTCAGCAGGGTCACCACACCACGGACTCACACCCTCTGAAAACGCCAAACTAAACACGAAGCAAGTCGAACTGGCTGCTCCAGTTTGGGATAAACTATCTTCGCACAGCTTGTGGAGGCAAACAAAAGCCCCCAAAGCGAAGGGCCGAACTGTCCACGCCCGCTCCCCGCCGGGGCAGCGGCTACCTCCCGCGGCGCGCCCCCGGCCCCGGCGGCCACTCTTCCAGGTCCCCCCGGGGCTCGCGCCCGCGCGAGGGGCTGCCGCCGGGGCTTTCGGCGGTTCTGCCGGGGTCCCTGGGACCCCGGCCGGCCGCGGGCGCTCCCAGGAAAACTGAAAGAGGAAAAACGCCCCGACTCGCCTACCGGGGCCGACGGCAGGAAGCAGCGGGTACTCCGGCAGAGTCGAGGTCCAGAAATGACTCCGCTTCCTCCCGCTCTTCTCCGTGCCCCGCCTGCCGCCCCGGAGCGCGCACCCCTCCCCATCAGAGCACAGGAACTTTAAAATGGTGCTCTGGGCGCGGGGTGGGGGCGTCCGATGGGAAGAGGAAGGGCCGTAGGAGACCGGGCGGGGCGGCGGGCGCCCGGCAGAGAGGCCCCGGTTGGCGGTGGGGCGCCCCGGTGGCGGCGAGGGAAGGCGGCGCACCGGGCCGAGGCGGAGGGAGAAATGGAACGCGGCCCCTTTAAGAGGCCTTCGCGGCGCTCGGGGGCCAGGGGCCTCTCCTTCATCCCTGGCCCGGCGTGTGGGGACCTCCTCGGGGAGAACCATCCCCAGACCCGCTCCCCGGAGGCTTCCCTCACGCCAGGTCCCGCCCGGCCCAGCCCCGGGGCGGCGGCTCCTCCTTACCCCGCTGTCTGCCGCCTCCTCCCAGCTTTCAGCGACCTCCTCATCTTCCATCTTACTCGCCGCTTGCCCTCCTCCCCCACCCCTCCGTGCGCCTGCGCCCTGAGGGGCGTCTCAGTCGCGGGCGCCTGCACGCAGGGCTTTGCTCAATGAGCCCCGCCCCCTGCCAAGGCCGGAAGAGGCTCCGGCCCAGGACCCACGTGCCTCGGGGAAGCCATCTTGAAAGAGGGCAGAGAAATCAGAAGATTGCCATTTTTCTTAAGGGCGACGTCCCTGTGAAGTCATCGTCTTGAGTACGGGAAGTGTGTTCTTTGGAACCATCTTTTCTAAGGGCAAACAATTTACTTTTTTTAAGTTATAGTTTTCATAACCTGCAGATTATGTTTTTTCAAAATTCTCAAAACATTTTTACACCTCAAAGAATGAAGCAGGAAGTAAAACATTGACGAGTTTAAACTGGTTTTGACTCTTTAAACAGGCTATTTATTAATCAAAACTTGGAGAAGGAAATGGCAGTCCACTCCAGTATTCTTGCTTGAAAAATCCCATGGACGGAGGAGCCTGGTAAGATACAGTCCATGGGATCTCAAAGAATCGGACACGACAGAGCGACTTCACTTAAACCTTGAGGGCTTATAGAGACAGTACTGCGCATGTGCAAGACGGGAACCCGTGTTTCCAGGATGACCACGGAACCAAGAATCTTCAGTCTAGGGAACCACAATAGAAGTGGTTGCCATCGGACCCCTTAACCAGGTGAAGCAAGAAGTCCTTCAGTAAGAAAACTCCGGCTTCCGTCTGCCGTAGTACCTTGTTAACCATATATGGACTGCTTTGAAAACTAGCCAATCAGCTTGTGCCAAGTTTGAATTTTCCCTAACTCCTTCAATTTTGCCCCAAACCGCGGCCCGGGGAGACAGACTTTAGCCCAGTTTCCTGTCTCCTTGCTGGTCGACCTCGCAACAAAGCTTCTTTTCTCAAAAGCTGGTGCCATAGTATTGGCTTCTATGCGCCCCAGGCAGTGAGCCCTTGCTCGACGAGAATTTGTGGCGATCGCAAACGGACTAAGGCCGTGTGGTCGTCTGGCTGAGGCCCTGTAGCCCCGGGCTGGGTGTAGGTCCTCGCCACAGACCCTGAGTGGACACGTAGACCCGATTTATCTAGAGACTGCTGTCGGGTTCTTGCTTCCAGCCGCAGAGGCGCTCCAGGCTCCTCCGCGCTCATTTCATTTTTGCGGAAAGAAACAGCCGCTGGATCTTTTGGGTGAGTAACCTCGTAAAAACGCGCTTGTGTATAAATTGTCCATTGACCGCATCAGGATTATGGGTTGGAGTCCCACTCTAAGGGAGACTGTATAAAAGGTTACAGCGCCTGCGGAGAGCGGAGATTCAGTTCCTGGTCTTGGGAAAGATCTCAGGAGCCGGCCAAAAACAGGAAAACGCTTACAGCCGCTGAGGTACTCAAAAGTTCGGATTAGAGTCCCAGACCCTTAACTTTCTTTGTCAGTGTCTGATTGTTTCATTTGTTAGGAATTGGCTACTAGGGTTAAATTGGATGGTCACAGAAAAACTTTATTGAATCTGTATTTTGCCATTTTGCTGTGGTCATCCTGAAGAAAAAATACCTTCTAAAATGGGGAATGGTAACAGCGTACCTGACAACACTCCCTTGAAAAGTGTTCTTCAAGGTTGGTCAAGCGTTAGCTCTAAGCCGATGAAAAAGAAGAAAATGCTTTACTTGTGTAACACTGTCTGGCCCAAATATCAGCTGGAGTCGGGGGAAAAATGGCCCCAGAATGGTTCTTTGAACTATAATACTATTTTACAATTAGACTTGTTTTGTAAGAGACAGAAAAAATGGGAAGAAATCCAGTATGTACAATCATTTATGACTTTATATAAGAGGAGAAATTGGTATAAGGAAATTAATGAGAACATGATCACGATGCGTCAGAGGGAAGACTCTCAGGAAAAGTCTTTTTTACCAGAGTCAAGGTCAAATGATGGCCTAGTCCCTTCATCGCCACCTGTTGGAGTAGCCCGACGGCCTGCCGCTGCCTCAGCGCCTTCTCCAGTAGCTTGTCCCCCGGCGCCTCGTCCAGTAGCCCAACAGTCTGCCCCTGCCTCAGCGCCTCGTCCCTCAGCGCCTCCTCCGGTAGCCGGTCCCCCGGCGCCTTGTCCAGTAGCCCAACAGTCTGCCCCTGCCTCAGCGCCTCGTCCCTCAGCGCCTCCTCCCTCAGTGCCTCGTCCCTCAGCGCCTCCAGTAGCCGGTCCCCCGGCGCCTCGTCGCCCGGCGCCTCGTCCCCCGGTGCCTCCTCAAGTAGCCCAACAGTCTGCCTCTGCCTCGGCGCCTCCTCCCTCGGCGCCTCTAACAGTAGCTCCTCCCTCGGTACCCCCTTCCTCGCCACCTCTTGTGCTAGCCGTTTCGTCCACACCTCTGGTGGCTCCCTCAACTTGTGAAGCGGGCCTTCCTGCAGGCAGTGCCAAGGGGTCTCCCAGTCTCCCTCAGGCTGCTGGTCCGGCTCTGTACTCAGCCTTAGCAGGTGGTCAGGAAGGCACAGTCTCCCTTCTCCGTCCCCATCAGGTTACTCAGTTTGGCCCAGGGAACACTCTACCTCAGGCAAAGCAATTTCTGTTAAGGCAGGTCCCAGCTGGCTTAGATGACCAAGGCCAATCCAGAGCACATGGAGTGATCCATTATGGTTTATCAGGAATAGATTTATTTAATTATAAAGCTAAAATGCCATCTTATCAGGATGATCCCAGGAAGATGGAGCGTCTCTTTAAAGGCATTTTTGCTGTTTATCATCCTAACTGGGCTGAGATACAGGTCCTCTTGAATAGCCTCCTCAGTCCAGAGGAGCACAGCATGGTATTAGAGAAGGCCCGTCAGGAAGCTGAAAGGCTCCGTGAGATACACTTAGAGAGTCCAATCAGAACTTCAGCAGAGCAGGCTCTTCCTGGAGTTGAACCAGGATGGGATCCCAGTGATCCAGGAGATCAAGCAAGGCTGGATCATTATAAAGACTGTTTAATGATTGGACTGCAAAAGGGGGCAAACAACTTCAAGAGGGTCCAGAATGTAAGGCAAGGGCAGGATGAGGGCCCATACACCTTTCTTGAAAGGCTTCATGAGGCTTTCCGAAAATATACTGATATTGATCCAGAACACCCAAATAACATGGGACTGGTCAATTTAACCTTTATCAGTCAGAGTGCCCCAGATATAAGAAGAAAACTGCAGCAACTAGAAGAGGGACCATGGTTGCCAACGGCTCAGGTGCTTGAGATTGCTCTTGAAGTGTTCAGAGGCCGGCTCAAAATTCGAGAAAAGCAGGAGCAGTGCATCTTAAGGAAGGCTGCTCTGCTCAGCCGCAACCAGTCAAGACCCAGCAGGACGTCCGCAAGAAAGAGCAAACGGCCACTGGCAAGACCCCGGGGACCTCCAAAACCCAACCGAAAAGGTCATCCATTTGTCGGGCCACAACAATGTGCCTTTTGTAAACAGGAAGGACATTGGAAACGGGAGTGTCCCCAAAACAGATGGGGCCCCCTCTTCCCCAAGACACCGTCCATCAGTGGTGTATCTGGGGAAGTTGCTCAGAAACCTTTTCTACAGAGGCTCCAATGTCACATAAAGAAAACATCTATAAAGTACAGCTTTATGTATGAGCCTGAGTGTCATAGTCCCTCATCAGGACAAGAGGTACTGAAAAGTTTAAATGACCAAGTGGGTTTCTCAGCAGAAAAAGTAGACACCAGAGTACTCCCAGGTCAAGATTTCACCCTCCAAGCTGCACCATTACAATTGGGAGACAAGACTCCATCAGATGTCCCTGAAGAAATTTTACAAAAGATAAGAGCAGACGTTTGGGCTGATGGGACACCAGGAAGAGCCAAGACAGCTGACCCAGTAGTAGTAAAACTCCGTCCAGGTGCCCAGGTTCCAAAGTTAAAGCAGCCTCCTTTGAAAAGGGATGTCAAGGAAGGCATAAAGCCTCTGATAAACACCTTTCTTAAATACCAATTAATTCAACCATGTCAATCCCCATATAACACTCCTATCTTGCCAGTACAAAAACCTGGGACTGGAGAATATCTTTTTGTGCAGAATTTGCGAGCTATCAACCAAATTGTAGAGGATATACCTTCAGTGATGCCAAATCCGTATACTTTGTTTACAGATTTACCTGGAGACTTTTGCTGGTTTACAGTTCTGAACTTAAAAGATGCCTTTTATTGCATACCCCTCAGTCCTGAGTCCCAGAAACTGTTTGCATTCGAGTGGGATAATCCAGAGACAAACGTAAAGCAGCAGTATTGCTGGACGGTCCTTCCACTAGGATTTAAAAATGCCACCACCATCTTTGTGGAGGCCTTTTTGAAGGACTTGAAGGATCTCCAGTTAAATGAAGGAATCTTACTCCAGTATGTGGGTAATATACTAATTGCTAGTAAAACTAAGGAAACTTCAGACCAAAATACAGTCCTCACTTTAAACTTTTTGGCAGACCGGGGATATAAAGTCTCCAAAGAAAAGGCACAAATTTCTCAACCAACTGTAAAGTATCTAGGAGTTGAGTTGTCAAAAGGACAGATAAATCTGTTGCCAGATCGAAGGGAAGCAATAGCTGGGGTGAATGTACCCACCACCAGGAAGCAACTGGAAAGATTCTTAGGAAAGGCTGGGTTTTGTCGTATTTGGATTCCTAACTTTGGACTCATAGTCAAACCTCTATACGAGGCTCTCAAAAGAAGTGTCAATGAGCCATTAAACTGGACTGCTGAATGCCTTGAGTCATTCCATACCATCAAGGAGAAAATTTCAACAGCCCCAGCCCTTGGTCTCCCGGACATTAGAAAGCCATTTGACCTTTTTGTGCATGAAAGACAGGGTGTGAGTCTTGGAGTGCTAACTCAAAATTTAGATACTGCCAGAAGGCCAGTAGCTTACTTTTCCAAACAATTGGATATTGTAAGTCAAGGATGGCCAGTTTGCTTCCGGGCCGTGGCTGCGACCTGTGACCTTTTACAGGAAGCTGAAAAGTTCACCAAGGGTGGTCCTATGAGTGTGCACACCCCGCACTGTGTGCAGCCTTTACTTGAACGAAAGGGCAGATGTATGCTTACTGCAAAGAGGCTAGGAAAATACCGAGCCATCCTATGTGACAACCCGAATGTAACATTAAAGGAGGTATCTGCTTTAAACCCAGCCACTCTGCTCCCCAGTGCAACAGAAGGACCTGTTCATGATTGTATACAAATAATTGAAGAACCGTATCCTAGACCTGACCTGACTGATCAGTTTTCAGAAATGATCTAGAGAGAGATGATGAATGGGGATTTTATGTTGACTTTTGAGACTTAGATGATGATGATGAGTAACAAATGAAGAAGGCTGGATATATAATGAACAGGAACTAGTGCTTAGATTGCAGCATTTAATGGGAAGAATTATACTCAACTACATCAAGGAACCCATTATAGGAAGGATACGACCTATCATTGTCTACAAAAGTTTATTGTTAGTCCATAAATGCAAAGGACCATTCAAAAGATAATACAAAACTGCCTGATTTGCTCCAGAAACAACCCTAAAACTGGGCCACCTCCAACAGCCGCAGGAGATGATTGGCAAATAGACTTTACTGTTATGCCAAGAGCCATGGGACATTATAGGTATTAGCTGGTATTTGTGGACACCTTCACAGAATGGGTTGAAGATTTTCCATGCCAGAGAGAGAGCTTCCAGGTAAAAAGGCCTTACTGAAAGAAACTAGCCCTCGTTTTGGGTTGCCTCTTTCAATTCAAAGTGACAGCAGAGGAGATTTCATAGCCGGGGTAACTCAAGGGGTCTCCGGGGCCCTTGGGCTACAATAGAAGTTACATGCTTGATGGAACCCTCAAAGTATGTCAGGAAGCCAACTTCACTTGAAATGAGGTCTTAACAGTTGCCCTTTTGAGGAGGGTAAGAATGGCCCCTAGAAGCAAGGGCCACTTGAGCCCTTATGAACTGTTATATGGGAGACCCTGCCTTAAGACTAAGTATTAGTGCAGTCTTGAAAGTGATCACATTGTAAAATGATTAGATAGTATAAAATGTGTAAAATTTCTTGGTGCTATCTTATTCTGTAGTTGATTAATGTTTCCCACAGACATTCCTTTGCAATGCAGAAGCCCAGGGAATTGAGTCCTCCTGAAACTTGGAAACAATACCTCGTTGAAGATCAACTGCGGCCCAGGTGGAAAGACCCTATGAAGTTCTTCTGTTTACACATTCTTCAGTAGAGCTAAAAAGAGTTAAACCTTGGGTATACCGCTCCTGAGTAAAAATAGTACCCATTTCTAACCAGCCGCTCCCTGTCCCCTTTACAGTTCTCAAACAGGGCACACTCTTTATGGACAGGAGAAAGTAAGTGTACCAGCCACCTTAATACTGGTGGGGCTTGGAAGCCCCTTACTGATTTCTTGACCCCTGATTATACTTGTGAACCCTTAACTAACCTTAACTTACTTTTCATCTAGAAACAGGACAGCTAAGACTCCCCCTGGCTGGGAAGAGATGAAGACATCTTCAAAGTAGACAGCTTCTGTCCAGAGGTCTGGTCCGGGCCTATATAAATAAATATTCAATCACTAAAAATGTTTAAAATAACATGGTTTCAGTTAAGTTCAGTCGCTCAGTCGTATCTGACTCTTTGCGACCCCATGAACTGCAGCATGCCAGGCCTCCCCGTCCATCACCTACTCCTGGAGTTTACCCAAACCCATGTCCATTGAGTTGGTGATGCCATTCAACCATCTCATCCTCTGTTGTCCCTTTCTCCTCCCGCTTTCAGTCTCTCCCAGCATGAGAGTCTTTTCAAATGAATCAGCTCTTCACATCAGGTGGACAAAAGGTTGGAGTTTGAGCTTCAGCATCAGTCCTTCCAATGAACACCCAGGACTGATCTCCTTTAGGATGGACTGGTTGGATCTCCTTGCAGTCCAAGGGACTCTCAAGAGTCTTCTCCAACATCACAGTTCAAAAGCATCAATTGTTTGGCACTCAGCTTTCTTTATGGTCCAACTCTCACATCCATACATGACCACTGGAAAAACCATAGCCTTGACTAGACANCCATCACCTCCACTAGCTTTGTTCATAGTGATGCTTCCTAACACCTGCTTGACTTCACATTCCAGAATGTCTGGCTCTTGGTGAGTGTGAGTGTTCACACCATCATGATTATCTGGGTCGTGAAGATCCTTTTTGTACAGTTCTTCTGTGTATTCTTGCCACCTCTTCTTAATATCTTCTGCTTCTGTTAGGTCCATACCATTTCTGTTTTTTATTGTGCCCATCTTTGGATGAAATGGTCCCTTGTAATTTTCTTGAAGAGATCTCTAGTCTTTCCCATTCTATTGTTTTCCTCTATTTCTTTGCATTGATCGCTGTGGAAGGCTTTCTTATCTCTCCTTGCTATTTGGAACTCTGCATTCAAATGGATATATCTTTCTTTTTCTCCTTTGGTTTTTGCTTTTCTTCTTTTCACAGCTATTTGTAAGGCCTCAGATAGCCATTTTGCTTTCTTGCATTTCTTTTTCTTGGTTTCATGGACTCCTAAAGAATAAGGTATGTTCTTTGAGGACTGTTAAAATTAGGAGTCATAGTTCTGTGTATCATAGGGTTAATCTTTTTACTCACCAATTTTTTTTACTTATTATCTGTCTCATATATTTAAAAAGACCTCCCCCACTCTCATGATGATTGCCTCAGACTTTAGAATTCAAAGCAGGACTTGTGAATGTTTACAGTCAAGTGCAAAAACAATTTCATTCCTGTTATAATAATCTATGCTGCTACTCAGCAAGAAGCAGCATGTAAGAAAAATATGGTCTTTTTGAGTGAAGAAACTTCAAAAAAATGTAAATGAGATATGAGCTTTTAGATAAACTCTATTAATAATTATGCTTTAGGAATGTCTGTCTGAAATAGTCTGTCCCAATTTGGGTAACTTGAATTTCTAAGGGTTGTGCTAAACTAAGTGATGGAAGTTCATTGAATAGCTAGCTCATTTCCAAATAAAGTAAGATTTTGAAACATTTATTACTGAACATTAGTTTCCTCTTACAAAGAAGCTAAAGAAATTTGGGACTGTTAATGAATAAAAATAAGCTGGCGCAAAAACTTGAATTTGGCTTTTCTCTCTGTTAAAAGGACACAGTTTCTTCAGATGTTGAACTGCATTTGACAATAAATTTAAGTTTATTTGCCTCTTTTTTTTTTTTTTTAATTTGACTTTACAATACCCTATTGGCTTTGCCATACATCGACATGTTGTTTTTTTTTTTTTTTTTTGCCTCTTAAATGATCTATTCTGTATTTGCCTCTGAAATCCCATATTGTTACTTTGGGTGAGTGAATAGCTATTGTTTCACAGTGACCTGTGTGCTAGTCCCATCTGACTGAGTGCTCAGAAACCTTTCTGATATTTGTTGACAAAACTTCCTAAATCATTCTGATGAAGCACTTTTGGCTTCTAGCTAACTTTGGGATGCTTCAGAGGGCCCCTGAAACATCCCAAAGAGAGATATTACATTAATTGGGTTCAACTTCTGTGCTGAATTACATGGGAAGTATTGTCAGGTGAACAATGGTGAATGTTACTAATACAGATATCCTAGAAATAATTTATATGTAAATTCTTATACATTCAGGTAAAATGTTGCCATAACTCTAATTACTATCTTAAAGTGTTGTCATAGCATTAACCGAGTTTCTTGTGAAAATGCTTCCTCTTCAAGAAGATTTATAGAAAGGACTTTTGGATAAATACAAGTTTCTGAACTGGGTAAGAAATTAAAGGATTCTAGTGGGAAACCTGATGACTGTACAAAGGTTAACAAAAGGACTGCATGAATTGGCAAATATGCTTATCACTTTTATGGTTTCTGAAAAATTACTGGTTTGAATCTGTTTTCTAGATCTTAGGAAACCTTCCCCTCAAACTAATTATGACTTAACAGTAATTTGGTAAAATAATATTTAATAAACAAATTGAAACATTTACCTTTTTTCTCTATCTGAGCCCTTCAGAAATTGGAAGCTCTTAGGGTTCCAGTAACTTTATCAGATAAATTAGGAAGATTATCTCACTAACAGGTACAGAGATCTCAGTTTTGGAGACCCTGAGAAAGGGAGGAATTCACTTAGAACTCTTAGGCAAAATCTGTGATAAGCCTTTGGGATGACTTTCCTACCTCTGAAAGGTTTTATTTTAAAGTTAAGTTTGAGACTCCATAAAAGTTTCAGCAAAGCAAAAAAAAAGTCTATGATCAGTTATGGTTATATAAATAATCAGGTCAAGTTTATTGAGAATAGACTTACTTTGTAAACAAGTCTTAATTTGGTTATATTTGGTAAAAGTGAGGGTGATTTTAGGGAGAAAAGGATGTTTCAA
The DNA here is from genome assembly GCA_006410875.1 of Neotragus pygmaeus. Taxonomy (NCBI): domain Eukaryota; kingdom Metazoa; phylum Chordata; class Mammalia; order Artiodactyla; family Bovidae; genus Neotragus; species Neotragus pygmaeus. The sequence continues at coordinate 105,873 of SJYV01005445.1, read as the reverse complement.
TGAGTGTTAAATCCCAGTTTGTTAATGAAAGTCTGTATCTATTAAGACTCATTTCTTGAATAGATCTTTGCTGTTAGGATATATTAATGTAAAGTTTAATTGAATTATTAAAGGACACTCTCAGTTTGTTTCTGAAGCTTAGCTCAATAATCTGTCTTTGGATAAAGATCAGATGCCTCGCGACCTGCAACCAAGACTAGAAAAAGACATAATTTAAGGAACTGTCTCCAACCTGGCTAGAAGGACCTTTTATCAGCTACTCTTAACTGGCTCATGCACAGTGAAATTGAAGGAAAATTGACTCTTGGACTAACTCCCACTTCCAAAGGCCCCTACACTGGACTGGTCTATAAAGAGGACTGGCTGATCTCAAACTCACCTTAAAATGATGCTCAGAGGAAACTGCACTAGGATGAGAAGACGACGACATCAGAAGTAGACAGCTTGCCCAAGATGCCCGACCTGATTCTAGGATCATTTATAAGGTTTTCTTGATTTCTTGGACCTTTGCACATCAATCAAACGTTTTCTGTCATAGACACAATTCTATGCTAATTTAAAGCTCAATCCAATTGTTGGGTTGTGGCCTAGTACTTCTGGGTTACCTTGGTGGATTTCTCCTCTCCAGGGCTCTGATTGGATAGACCCTAGGAAGTTTATTTTAGACGAGAGTTCAGTCCTGTTCTGTCTATTCATGATATTACTGGATGGGATCCTCTCACTTGGTCAGTTAATAATACCCGCTCTGACCCTGGCTCATAGATTTAAGTGTTTCTTAGGGTCATTTAAACTCAGTAACAAGCTAAGTCTCAATCAAAAAAAAATGTGACCTCTTGTCTACTAAAAGGAAAATTCCCACAATTATAGGATGGATCTATTTATGCTTAACACCAGGCTATGGTTAAATTTAAAAGCTCTTTATGTTGGGAACAAATCATACTAAGAATGATCAACCTAGTATTATTATAAAACTAGGCTGGGTACTTTGTGAACTATGCCTATTATTACCCTTACAGAGAATGATTGATATGAAACTCAATGGATTTGCAGTAGTAACTTATAGACTTGGCACCTAACAGGATGGATAGGAAGGTGTAGCCTGGGATTCCCATGAACTCAAGGTCATATACATAATAAGTTAGAGGTAAAAGATTTAAAACAGACCATAGAAATTGAGACAGGATATGAGGAGACAAATGCCTGGCTGGAATGGATTAAATATTCTGTGTGCACTTGAAATAAGAGCAACTGTTACGCTTGTGCAACAGGTAGGCCGGAGTCTCAATGGTGCCATTGCCACTTGGATGGACCTCAGATGCTATGGGCATAGAATGCATGATACTCCTCTTTCAGGACAACATGGCCTAGGGTAACAAATCCTGCAGGACCTTGTCACTAATGTTCGTGACTGTGAAGGGTCCAAGGCATAACTCCCAAAGACTGTCAAACCCCCATTCCATAATGCAAACTATACCTCCTGCCTCTTTAGGTGGGGGGAACAGTTAGCATTCTTGGGGAATGTGTCCGGGTGCAGTGAAGGCCAGTCCTTTGAGGGAATGAACAACCATTCTGCATGAACTATGGCCTGGGAAGACATCTGGTGTTGTGGAGGACCATTGCTTAAGACTCTACCGGCCAATTGGAGTGGAATTTGCACTCTAGTTCAAGTGGCTATCCTTTTCACCCTGGCATTTCGACACTCGGATCCATCTCTTAAGCAGACTAACCATAGAGCCAAAAGGAACACTCTTGCCCCAGATGGGTCATTTGATCCATATATATTCTATTGGGGTCCCTAGAGGTATTCCTAATGAATCCAAGGCTAGAAACCAAATAGCAGCGAGGTTTGAGTCAGTATTATTCTGGTGGTCCACCATTAATAAAAATGTTGATTGGAAAAACTATATTTACTATAACCAACAGAGGTTTGTTAACTATACCAGAGATGCTCTAAGGGGAATAGCAAAACAGATGCTACCAGCAAAATAGCATGGGGAAAACTGACTGGCCTTAGACATGATTCTGGGCTTCCCTTGTGGCTCAGCTGGTAAAAAATCTGTCTGCAATGCAGGAGACCTGGGTTTGATCCTTGGGTTGGGAAGATGCCCTGGAGAAGGGAAAGGCTACGCACTCTGGTATTCTGGCCTAGAGAATTCCACGGACTGTATAGTCCACGGGGTCGCAGAGTCGGATACGGCTGAATGAGTTTCACTTTCACTTGCAGACATGATTCTGGCAGAAAAGGGAGGGGTATGTGTTATGGTATGGTGTCAATGTCGTAATTTCATACCCAACAACACGGCCCCTGATGGCACAACAACAAGGGCCTTGCACGATCTGACCACCTTGGGTAATGAGTCGGCCGAAAACTCAGGGATAGATAACCCATTGTCCAGTTTGATGGAACAGTGGTTTGGGAGATGGAGAGGCATCATGACGTCTATCTTGACTACCCTTATTATCACACTTGAAATACCCTGCTGGGGTGTTGCCTCATTCTTTGTATGAGGAGCCTAATACAAAGATGAATAGAAACAGCTCTCACCAAGCAGCCCGCTGCAGCCTGTCATAACAACCTTCTATTCCTGGAGGAGTCTGAACGTGAAAGTCATTCAAGGCTAAGTTCGAAGAAAAGAATAATTGACCATCATGAAAAGAGGGTGGGAATTGTAAGAAAAATATGGTCTTTTCTACCAAAGAAGAAAGACTGAAGAAATGAATTCATATTAATTTTTTTTTAGAATAGTTAAATAGGATGGTATCTATATATGTGTGTGTATGTGTGTATCTGGCTTGTGAATAAGATTCCTAGGAGGGTGACTCGGCAGTCTTGTTTTCTTACCTTCCTGGTTTCTCTTCCTCATAAGAACAACTTGGCAGGCTAATTTTGTGGGCTTTACCCTGGACACGGGGAAAGAACTAAAGGGCTGAAGAAAATATTTAATATAAATCCTCCACTCAGCAGCTTACAAGTATCACGCATGACCCCCATTGACCAATAAAATCTTAAGCGCCATTTGGGGAAGATTGTGACTCTGTCGTCCTCAGCCTGTGAGGAACCAGGGGAGGGAACCTGCATTTTAGGGATGAAAACCAGGAGCGCTTCGCACTCTGCCCCCGCTCGCGGATCTTTGTCTGCTGAAGTAGAGACTGCCTTGCGAGCCACTTCCGTCTGTTATTCCTGTGACTCTGAGAGCATTTCCTACAGCTAGAGCGGACGTTGCCCTGTTTCCCTTAAGACTGAGGAATGTACAAAGAAAAGGGGGGGAAACTGAAACAGCACATAAAGCATTGACCTGTTTACCCTGCTTTGCCTCCTTCAATAGGCTGTCGATTAATCAAGCCTTGAGTTATTTTACAGACAGCGCTGCACATGTGGAAGACAGGAACCCATGTCTCCAGGATGACCCCAGGACCTAGAAGCTTCAATTTACAGAACTCATAAAATAGAATGTTGCCACTGCAGCCTTTTACCAGCAAGAAGTTCTTCAATAAGAAAAATCCAACTTCCGGCTGTCCAAGTAGCTTGATTCCATCGGCTTTCTGACCTTAGAGACTAGCCAATAAGACTGTGCCAAGTTTGAAATTCCCCTAACCCCTTACATTTCACCCTGAACATTGGATGGGGAAACAGATTTGAGCCCTGCCTCCTGTTGATTGACCTCACAATAAAAGTCATTCTTTTTTTAAAAGCTGGTGCCAGAGTATTGGCTTCTGTGTGTGTCAGACAGTGAGCCCTTGCTTGGTAACAAAAGGAAGAAAAATATCCACTGATGGATGCATCATTTTATTATTTCTGTCTGATAAGAGTGAAAATGATTACAGTATTTCCTCCTCATAAAGTAGTATTCCAAGCATTTATTAACACTATATCCTCTACTGTGAGGTGAAAACATTAGTTGTTTTATCAACATTAGTTGATAGAATTGCACCTGAGCTGGATGACCAGAATATTGGCGTTCTCCTGAGTCTTCAATGGCAGATGTGTACACTAACAGCACCTTAGAAACTCACCTTATGTGTCTGCCTAAAGTGTGCTCTGTTTGTTTGTTTCTGGACACTTCCCACTTTAACATGCTGTGTGACCTTTGGAAGGTACTTAGGGTTTCTGTGCCTCAATTTCCCCCAGGTAAGAAAAGATAACAACCAGTCCATTCTGAAGGAGATCAACCCTGGGATTTCTTTGGAAGGAATGATGCTAAAGCTGAAACTCCAGTATTTTGGCCACCTCATGCGAAGAGTTGACTCATTGGAAAAGACTCTTATGCTGGGAGGGATTGGGGGCAGGAGGAGAAGGGGACGACAGAGGATGAGATGGCTGGATGGCATCACGGACTCGATGGACGTGAGTCTGAGTGAATGGGAGTTGGTGATGGACAGGGAGGCCTGGGGTGCTGCATTTCATGGGGTCGCAAAGAGTTGGACACGACTGAGTGACTGAACTGAATAATAACTCCTTCGAAGGTAAACTGTAAGGATTAAATGAGTTACTGTGCTGAAAACCTTGGGAAAACGCTTNTGGGAGTTAGTGATGGACAGGGAGGCCTGGGGTGCTGCATTTCATGGGGTCGCAAAGAGTTGGACACGACTGAGTGACTGAACTGAATAATAACTCCTTCGAAGGTAAACTGTAAGGATTAAATGAGTTACTGTGCTGAAAACCTTGGGAAAACGCTTAACCTACAGTACAAGTTTTAAGGATTAGCTGTTATTATGGCAGTGTCTGGCCAGCCTTAGGTCAGTGGTGCTCATTTGTGTCTAATTCTTTGTGATCCATGGACTGTAGCCCACGAGGCTCTCTGTCCATGGGATTCTCCAGGCAAGAATATTGGAGTGGCTTGCTATTTCCTTCTCCAGGGGATCTTCCTGACCCATGGATTGAACCCATGTCTCCTGTGTCTCCTGCATTGCAGGCAGATTCTTTACCCATTGAGCCACTGGGGAAGCCCCCCCGCCCCCCGCCTGCCTTAAGATTTATAATTCTCACTTCTCTAATCCTTTTTTTTTTTTTCCAAAACATGAAAGCAGGAGAAGAGGCAAACTGCCGGGGTCCAGCCCCGGTGGATCCAGGGTGATTCGAAGGTGAGACGGAGTAGGTGTCCTAGGAAAAAACTTAATTACAGATATATAGAGAGATTAGAAGTGGATCGTGTAGTCGGAAATGTTAGTGGAGAAAAAGAGGCTGGATAGCTTGGTTTACGTGAAATACCAATCACCACCTACGTAGGCCACAGGCGTCTTTCTGTTCTACCGAAGGAGAGGAGGCACTGAGGCCTCCCCGGTCCGATCTTAGAAGCCCCGGCAAAGTTAGTAGGCTTGGTGCATACCCTCGTACCAGATGGGAATTCAGCCAGGAAAACGGGGAGCAAGAAAGAAACGACACGGGGGAATCAGTCTTTCCAGAAACTGATCTGATTTCTTTATTTTTCAGGTTTGTTTATATACCTTTTGTTATACATAGGGATGAATACAGAGTCACGCGGGGGTCAGCAGACCTGACCCTTGTCACAATCAGGTGCTTCATATAAAATTATACAAAGGTCTTATGGATTTTACATCATCTTCTGGCCATGAGGCCTGCTGACGTTTTATGGCCCTTTCTGATACCGGTCAGTTAACTGGAAAACTTATTTTTCCAGGGGTGATTTTTTCTTAAATCAGGTGCCACCCTCCAAATAAAGTTGCATTCCTATAGGGTGAGGGTGTAGTGAGTTACAACTAGGAAAGGAATTTACTTAACCGAATGTTAACATGATTAATCTTGAATGTTAAGATTATTTCTCCTATATGCTAGTTATATTCATTATAAGGGCAAGGAATATGGAAATGTAGCAGCAAATATTGGCTCAACAAATGAAAACCCTTCACCAGTACTCCCCTTAAGATCTATTTAGTCTTAAGATAGTGATAAAGTTACATTTTTACATAGCAAGGACACAGTGATTTATAACAAAGTACAGTGATCTATAACAAAAGAGAAAATTCATTAACTCAAAAAGTCTAGTATTGCTAACATCAAAAACTACTTTATTTCCTTTTCTATATTCCAAATACATTGATTAATATATTCCCAGGTGCCTAAGGATATGGAGGCCTGGCGGCAATCATTGACTCAACAATGAGAAAAGCCCTATGCTAATACTCCAAAACTCTGTGCTGTTTATGGTTGAGAGGTTGTCACACAAGCTTGTCTGTCAGCAGAGAAGTTTGACCTGAGACACCCTTGTCACACCCAGGGCAGAGAATTAGCAGTAATTATTGGCACGACAAATGAAAAAACCCTTCACCAATATAATTTCTAATCAACCCACTATACTATACTAATAATNATCTGTATGCTAAATGTGTACATGTGCTTTTTGCTACTGAGATGTTATTGCTTCTAGGGTTCAACAGATAGACATGGAAATATACAAACACTTATGTGTAAGTGTATATATATGTGTGTGTGTGTGTGTATGTATGACTATATGTACTTGCATATATGTGTGTGTATATGTAATTGCATATCTTCACTCTTATTTTTAAAATCTATCTCCTCAAAATCATGAGTTTATATCAACACCTCCAATTCTAATCCAATGTTACAGGTTCATTTTTAGCCTCCTTTTTCATTAATCAACTTCCCTCTTCATTCATTTTCACTTCTTTGCCCAACAGTAAGAAATCTGTCTCTATCCACAACACGTTGTTATTTGTGCAATCCTTTAGTCCTTTTGCAAAAGTTCCCCCATTCATCTTTTGTTGGATGATCCTCAAAGAGGGTTCATAGGCACAAAAATCACTGAATTTTAGCATGCTTAAAACTGTTTACCTTTTGGACTTGATGCCTCAAGAATAGATTCAATGAAAATAAAAGAGTTCACACACTTTTTTTCCTCAAAAATTTTTTAAACAATGTTGAGACATTTTTCTGAATGCTGTTTTGGGAAAGTATTATCTTATCACTGTAAGTTATTTGATATTTTCTGCTTGAGTTCTGAAGAACTTTTCTCTATTTAAAAACCCTAAAAGTCTGTTCTAGATCAGTTTTCTTAGTTTCGAGTGTTATGTTATACTTTGCTTCTCTTTCAAATGGCTTTTGAGAGGGGGGAGAACATGAAGTTCATGAAGCAGTCTAGTTTCATTTCCTTCACATAATAGATGTTTACAGCTTTAGTCTATGTCATCAAAATTCTGAAGTACTTTTATAAAGTTCCTAGTCAAAGGGTGTCCCCTTCTGTCAGTGCAGTGAAGTATACAGTCTTTCATAAAGAATTTTTGTTCTCAGTGATGGAATCGGGAGGAAGTTCTGAGTCCAATAATATTATGGTTGTTCACGGTGTTCAAGCTAAATTTAGAAAAGGCAGAGGAACCTGAAATCAAATTGCCAACATCCATTGGAAAATTGAAAAAGCAAGAGTTTCAGAAAAATACCCACTTCTGCTTTATTGATTATGCCAAAGCCTTTGACTGCGTGGGTCACAACAAACTGTGAAAAATTCTTCAAGAGATGGGAATAACAGACCACCTGACCTTCCTCCTGAGGAATCTGCATGCAGGTCAAGAAGCAACAGTTAGAACTGGACATGGAACAACAGACAGGTTCCAAATCAGAAAAGCAGTACGTCAAGGCCATATATTGTCACTCTGCTTATTTAACTTATATGCAGAGTACATCATGAGAAATGCTAGACTGGATGAAGCACAAGCTGGAGTCAAGACTGCCGGGAGAAGCATCAATAACCTCAGATATGCAGATGACACCACTCTTATAGCAGAAAGCGAAGAACTAAAGAGTCTCTTGATGACAGTGAAAGAGGAGAGTGAAAACTTTGGCTTAAAACTCAACATTCAGAAAACTAAGATCATGGCATCTTGTCCCATTACTTCATGGCAAATAGATGGGAAAACAGTGGAAACAGTGAGACTTTATTTTTGGGGGACTCCAAAATCAATGCAGATGGTGACTGTAGCCATGAAATTAAAAGACGATTGCTCCTTGGGAGAAAAGTTATGACCAATCTAGACAGCTTATTGAAAAGCAGAGACATTGCTTTGCCAACAAAGGTCCATCTATTCAAAGCTACGGGTTGAGAGTTGGACTATGAAGAAAGCTGAGTGCCAAAGAATTCATGCTTTTGAACTGTGGGGTTGGAGAAGACTCTTGAGAGTCCCTTGGACAGCAAGGAGATCCAACCAGTGCATCCAAAAGGAAATCAGTCCTGAATATTCATTGGAAGAACTGTTGCTGAAGCTGAAACTCCAATACCTTGGCCACTTGATGTGAAGAACTGACTCACTGGAAAAGACCCTGATGCTGGGAAAGACTGAAGGCAGGANATCTATAACAAAAGAGAAAATTCATTAACTCAAAAAGTCTAGTATTGCTAACATCAAAAACTACTTTATTTCCTTTTCTATATTCCAAATACATTGATTAATATATTCCCAGGTGCCTAAGGATATGGAGGCCTGGCGGCAATCATTGACTCAACAATGAGAAAAGCCCTATGCTAATACTCCAAAACTCTGTGCTGTTTATGGTTGAGAGGTTGTCACACAAGCTTGTCTGTCAGCAGAGAAGTTTGACCTGAGACACCCTTGTCACACCCAGGGCAGAGAATTAGCAGTAATTATTGGCACGACAAATGAAAAAACCCTTCACCAATATAATTTCTAATCAACCCACTATACTATACTAATAATTTTCTAACTTCTCAAAAGAGTCTGTATTTAGAAAGTTTTAAAGCATCTCATGCCTCTCAAGGTTGGGAGGCTGTAAACAATCACATGTGGCTGGAAGAACCTGATCAGGGAGGCTAGAGGATCTCCAGAGGAATTTCTAATTGAAACACTCTTGTCACGCCCAGGAATTTTTATTAATTGGAGCTGCAAGTTAATTCCTTCTCTGAGAGAAATGGTTATGGGGGAGAGCCCTCTGTAAAGTCAGAGGTGTAGGTGAGAGCATGAAACAGACTCTGGTTTTGGGGTTGTATACTCGGGAACAGGGGGTTTCCTGAGGCTTGATCATGCCTTTGCGTATGCCAAGCCTCCTTCCTCATGACCTTTGCCATGGGCGGAGTTGCTCACGCTGGCCCCCGGCAGCAAACAACTTGTGTTGTATTCTCTCTGACATGTTCCGGTAGGCCTCTCAGTATTAAAAACATATCATTTAGTAGTGTTGCTTTTGGCTGCTACAATCAAGTTACCTTAGAATGCCTTCTTAGAATAGGTTTCTTCTCATATTTTTAGCATGCTATTTAATCTTTCTAAATCTTTATAAAGTTTCCTGCTGAGAAATGTTGCCATTTATATGCCTAATGATTTAGTCTTTATTTAGAAGTTACAGTAACATGCTTACTAGCTTTCTGGGTTCATGACTTCCTGTGTCTGGAATTTCAATCATCTCTTGGTCTGTCCTCAGTCCATTGTTTTTACCAAGATGCCTCTGGTGTAAGTCACCCACAGTTGGTGACTCCAAAAGTTCATCTCCAACCCTGAACTGACCTAATGTTTCCAATTCATATAGCTAGGTTTCTTATTGGCACTTCACATATACATTCCACTAGCAGTTCAAATGACTTCCCTGGTGACTCAGACAGTAAAGCGTCTGCCTACAATGCAGGAGACCTGGGTTCAATCCCTGGGTTGGATCAATCCTCGGGAGAAGGAAATGGCAGCCGACTCCAGTACCCTTGCCTGGAAAATCCCATGGATGGAGGAGTGTGGTAGACTACAGTCCATGGGGCCGCAAAGAATCGGGCACGACTGAGCAACTTCACTTTCACTTTTCTGCAGTTCAAATACTCTGCTGTAAAATACTACTAATACCATTAAAGTCTTGACGAACTTGAAAGATCAAATATTTTGTTTTGTTCACTCTCTGGAACTATAAATACATCCTCCTGTGAACTCAATTCTTAAGATTAATTTACTTATGGCTGCGGTGGGTTTTCATTGCTGCATGGGCAGTTCAGTCGCTCAGTCATGTCTGACCATTTGCGACCCCATGAATGGCAGCATGCCAGGCCTCTCTGTCCATCACCAACTCCCAGAGTTCATCCAAACTCATGTGCGTCGAGTCGGTGATGCCATCCAGTCATCTTGTCCTTTGTCATCCCCTTCTGCCCTGAATCCCTCCCAGCATCAGGCCTTAGGGCTAGTGTATTGCTGCAATGTGTGGACTTCTCCTTGCAGGGCCTTTTGCTGTAGAGCATAGGCTATAGATGTGTGGGCTCAGTATAGCTCATGGGCTCTAGTGTATAGCCCATGAGCTCATGTGTATAGCTCATGGGCTCTACAGCACAGATTTCAGTTAAGTTGTGGTGCACAGGCTTAGCTGCCCTGCAGCATGTGGAATCTTCCTTGACCAGGGATTGACCCATGTACCCTGCACTGGCAGGTGGGTTCTTAACCACTGAGCCACCAGGGAAGCCCTGAACTCATTCTTTTAAGTAAATTGTTCTAACCGCCTTGGCAGCAACACGGTCGATGAGACCATCAATCAGGCATCACCTAAGTCTCACTTTTTGAGATGTGATTAGTTTTTCCTGCTGCTAAGTCGCTTCAGTCGTGTCCGACTGTGCGACCCCACAGACAGCAGCCCACCAGTCTCCCCCGTCCCTGGGATTCTCCAAGCAAGAACACTGGAGTGGGTTGCCATTTCCTTTTCCAGTGTGTGAAAGTGAAAAGTGAAAGTGAAGTTGCTCAGTCGTATCCGACTCTTAGCGACCCCATGGACTGCAGCCTACCAGGCTCCTGCATCCATGGGATTTTCCAGGCAAGAGTACTGGAATGGGGTGCCATTGCCTTTGAGTTTTTCCTAGTTGCAGTCAGTTAAGGCTTTGTAAGTTACTGCATGTTACCAGCAGAGGGCGATAGTTTGTTACAATTGTGTTACATTTGGCAAGGAGCTTTAACAAAGGAGTTTGTTGAGCATTCCTGACTTAATCTTTCAGGAGACAAGATAGATATCTTGGAGATCATTTGAGGATGCTGCAAAGGAAACAGCTTTTGTTCCACCAAATAGGTAATCAAGAGCCCAGCCCTAATTAATCATGTAGGCCTGTGATCTTGGGCAAGTCCCTTCCTCATCTCTAAAATGAAGGGATGGAATCAAGTGAAGTCTAAAATTAAGGAAGTGGTGGACTTCCTTGGTGGTCCATTGGATAATAAACCTCCGTGCTTCCGATGCAGGGGTATTGGTTCAATCCTTGGTGGGGGAACAAAGATCCCACATGCTCTGTGGCATGGCCAAAAATGAATAAATTGAGGAAGTGGTGGCAATTTCTTCCTCCAGGGGGAAAGCCCCAAAAGTTAATGCAGTGGCATAAACAAGCATAGGCAGAGACCCTAAAGCACGAGCTTCTCTTTCTTATGAAATATGTTCATTATACCATGGTTGGGGCTTAGTGATTTGCACTCAGAACTTAGGTACGTTTGATCTACGACATGAAACAATCTGGCATGTGTTAGAAATATAAGAGTAAAGCCCATAGTGAGAACATTTCCATCTGATTTCCAAGCTGAGGGCAGTTAAGAAATAAATGGCCACTTGTTCATTCGCTCATTCCTGTCCGACTCTTTGGGACTCCGTGGACTGTAGCATGCCTGGCTTCCCTGTCCTTCACTATCCAGTTTGCTCAAAACTCATGTTCATTGAGTCAATGATATCACCCAACCAACTCATCCTCTGTTGCTCCCTTCTCTTGCCTTCAATCTTTCCCAGCATCAGGGTCTTTTCCAGTGAGTTGGCTCTTCGCATCAGGTGGCCAAAGTATTGGAGCTTCAGCTTCAGCATCAGTCCTTCCAGTGAATATTCACGGTTGATTTCCTTTAGGATGGACTGGTTTGATCTCCTTGCTGTCCAAGGGACTCTCAAGAGTCCTCTCCCAACACCACAGTTCAAAAGCATCAATTCTTCAGTGCTCAGCTTTCTTTATAGTCCAACTCTCACATCCATACGCGACTACTGGAAAAACTATAGCTTTGATTAGATGGGCCTTTGTTGGCAAGATGATGTCTCTGCTTTTTAATACGCTGTCTAGGTTTGTCGTAACTTTTCTTCCAAGGAGCAAACATCTTTTAATTTCATGGCTTGTAGTCACCATCTGCAGTGACTTTGGGGCCCAAGAAAATAAACTGTTACTGTTTCCATTGTTTCCCCATCTATTTGCCATGAAGTGATGAGATTTGATGCCATGATCTTAGTTTTTTGAACGTTGAGTTTTAAGCCACCTTTTTCACTATGCTCTTTCACTTTCAACAAGAAATTCTTTAGTTCCTCTTTGCTTTCTGCTATTAGGGTGGTGTCATCTGCATAGCTGAGGTTGTTATTTCTTCCAGCAATCTTGATTCTGGTTTGAGCTTCATGTAGCCTGGCATGTCTCATGATGTACTCTGTATATAAGTTAAATAGGGGGACAAGATACAGCCTTTGCCAATTTCCCTACAGTTCCAACTGTTGCTTCTTGACCTGCATGCAGGTTTCTCAGGAGGCAGGTAAGGTGGTCTGGTATTCCCATCTCTTTCAGAATTTTCCAGTTTGTTGTATTCCATACACAACAAAGGCTTTAGCATAGTCAATTCAACAGAAGTTGATGTTTTTCTGGAATTCCCTTGATTTTTCTATGAACCTCCTGTGCTGCAAAGGCTTTAGCATAGTCAATTCAACAGAAGTTGATGTTTTTCTGGAATTCCCTTGATTTTTCTATGAACCTCCTGTGCTGCGCTTTCTCGCTCAGTCGTATCTGACTGTTTATGACCTCATGGACTGTAGCCCGCCAGGCTCCTCTGTCCCTGGGGATTCTCCAGGCAAGAATACTGGAGTGGGTTGCCATGCCCTCCTCTAGGGGATAGTCCCAACCCAGGGATTGAACTCAGGTCTCCCACATCGCAGGTAAGTTATTTTTAATTTCTGAGCCACCAGGGAAGACCAAGAATACTGGAGTGGGTAGCCTATCCCTTCACCAGGGGATCTTCCCAACTCAGGGATCAAACTGGAGTCTCCTGCATTGCAGGTGGATTCTTTACTAGCTGAGCTGCCAGGAAAGCCCATGAACCCTGTATCAGTATTTAAAATGTACATGTCTGTTAACCCAGCAATTCCATTTTTTAAAATATTTTCTTTATGTGGACCATTTTATAAATTCTACTGCATATGTTACAATATTATTTCTGTTTTATGTTTTGGTCTTTTGGTCAGGAGGCATTTGAGAGCCCACTTAGCAGGGACGGAACCCACACCCTCCGCGCTGGAAGGTGGAGTTTTAACCACTGGACCGCCTCAGTCCTTGCCCAGGGAAGTCCCCACAGCAACTGCATTCCTAGGAAATTTCCCCACAGATACATTTACTCACATGCAAATAGATGTATAAGGCTATTCACTGCTGTTTGTTTATAATCGCAGAAGACTGGAAACAAATTCCTACCACTAGAGGATTTGTTTTAAAAATATATGGACCAGCTGTGCAAAGGAATATAATGAACTAGTAACAAAACTTAGGCGGTTCTAAATAAACTGACTTCAAAAGATCTCAAAGAACCATAGTTATTAGAAAAACAAGGTACAGAGCAGTGTGTATAGTTTGCTTTTTTGTAGTTTTTTAAATTTATTTGTGTATTTGTGTATGCATCTCTAGAAAGATATAAGGAACTTGTAATGGTGGCCACCTTGGTGGAGAGGCAGAGTTTACCAGGAAGCTGGGAGATGGTAGGATAGACTTCGTTTTTATTATATGTCCTTTTGTACCCTTTGAAATTTGTTTTATGTGCATATATTATTTATTCTAAGTAAGTAAATACATAAGAAATTCAGTAATTGTTGTGATGGCCTCTGGATGATACTGGAGGGATTGGATCATAGCCACTCCTCTCATCCTAGCTTCATAGCCACTCCTCTCATCCTAGCTTTACTCTGTCCCCTCATCTCCAGTCACGTCCCAGTCTGTCTTCACCGTGCAGAGAGATTGTTCTATCTCAAACACCATTCCATCATATATCCTCCCTACCCCCAAATCTCCATGACCTAGGAGGTAATATCCAGTTTTTTTCCTGATATTCCAGGCCACATATTAACTGACTTTAATCTTATGTTCCTTTTGTTTGTCAGAAGCAACATTGTACAGAGTTCAGTAGAAAGTCTTTGAAGAGAGACCACCCGGGTTCACACCCACTGTGACTTTCGGTTAAGCCACTTAATCCCAGTGCGCTTCAGGTTCATCATCTGCAAAATCAGCTCAACAAAGGCACGTACTCAGCCGTGTTTAGAAGCTGTACAACATAGAAGAGTGTCGCTTATCCAGCTCTTTGCAACCCATGGACTGGAGTTCACCAGGCTCTTCTGTCCATGGGAGTCTCCAGGCAAGAATACTGAAGCAGGTTGCCATTTCCTTCTCCAGGAGATCTTCCCAACCCAGGGACAGAACCCAGGTCTCCTGCATTTCAGGCAGACTCTACCTACTGTCGAGCCACCAGGGAAGCTAAAGTAGCAGTGTTTGGTACATAATAAAAGTATACATTATACATTGACTGTCATTGCTCTAAGAATAATAATACTTTGGGGCTTATCATCAATGATAATTTTTATTGGCCTTTTTACACAGTATTTTCTGTCTCTCCTAGTAACCTGGGGGGCCTCCATGAGGTCAAGGACTTTTACTTAAAAGTATATTACTAAACTTTTTTAAAAAGTACATTACTATGGCTTGGCACATTGTTCTTGTTTAGTCACGAAGCCATGTCCAACTTTTTTGTGACCCAAGGACTGTAGCCTGCCAGGCTCCTCTGGCAGTGAAATTTTCCAGGCGAGAACAGTGGCGTGGGCTGCCATGGGTGCTCACTAATATTGGACTGGATGCCTTGTTTTCAAGTTCCCAGTTCATTTATTCATTCAGCACTTAATGAGTCTCTGATGTGTGCCAGTCCCTATTTGATGATAAACCAGTGTCCAAAAAGTCCCTGCTATCTTTGAGCTAGGAGATTCACAGTGGAGTGGTTCTGTATTTGAACCTGTTCTATCATGATCTAGGAGTTCCAAACCCAACTGGCCATCAGAATCCCTGGGGAGCTTTAGAAGAAGTCTGAGGCAGTGTCTAGACTGGGCCCTGGAACCTACAGTTTTTTACACAGATTTTTATCATCATCAAAAGTCTGATTTTTAATAAGATTCTTGGATGCATGGCCTACATCTGTTGGCTCATTCAACTTTAGTACCTGTCTCATCCCCAGTAGCTTTTCCAGAATCACCACCTTACTATAAAACTCCACGTGTTTTCCCAATTCAAACTTGGAACTTCTTCAGCATTTTATTTATTCATTTATATTAAAAAGTTTAACTGAAATATAGTTGATTCACAATGTTGTGTTAGTTTCAGGCGTACAGCAGAGTGATTCAATTATGTGACCCAGGGATCAAGCTCTGATGTCCTGCATCGGCGGGCGGATTCTTTACCACTGAACCACCATGGACGCCCCAGCTGTATGTGTGCGTGTGTGTACATGCATTTTTACTTTTCTAACAGACAGCATGGAGTGGGTAACTAGACTGATAAACTGTTTGGGTCTTTTCCAATGCTGTCTGAAATCAGCTTATTGACTACTTTTATCTGGTCATTTGTCTGCATCTCGGGTCATGATTTCCATCATCTTCTTTTGGGTTTGGTGGACCTGTTGGTGCTGAGCATAAGAGTTCTTCTGAATCTGATTGTTTCATTTTCTTTTTTTTTTTAGTAAAGTCAAGAGAAAACAGACAAGCAAATAACCATCAGTAATCTTGACATGAACATGAGCTTCAATCACAGTCTGCCATTTTTGACCATGGAGCATGTTTTGTCAGAGGTATCATTGCCACGGAAATTAGGCAGTTTTTGCCCTGAACATCCTCAGTATTTAGCTTGACGTTTTAAAATGCCACCTCATCATTCTCCACATCAGCAAGGCTCACTTCAAAAACAACCCCAGAGGCCATCAGATGGGATTTTGGTTCCCAGAGATTTTATGACTAGTGTTTTTCCAATATTTCTTATATTGAATATAGCTGATGCTTTCACATTACACTAATCTTTCTTAGAAAACAGACCAACCACTTCCTTCTTGGTTCCCGTTTTGCTGCCTTTCATAAGGTGCTTGTTGTTGCTGACCTCCAGGAGCCAAAAGGTAGAACCTGCATTTTTAAAAGGAAGCACTTACAAGCTGGTCCAGTGTTTCTAACATTGAGCTCTACAGAGTATCTGGGGGTGGGGAATTGTTCACACATTCTATGACAACTTTTAAGCTTGAGATTTTAAAAATTTTACTTCTTTGACACGCGGGGGTCTTCACTGTGGCAAGGGCTTTTCTCCAGCAGTGGGCGGGGCTGCGCTGTGGTTGCCCTGAGTGGGCTTCTCATCGCAGCCTCTTGTCTTGTAAGTGCTCAGGCTTCAGCAGTTGTGACACATGGGCTCAGTATTTGTGGCTCTCCAGCCCTAAGAGCACAAGCTCAGCAGTTGTGGTACACAGGCTTACTTGTCTCGAGGCCTGTACAGTCTTTCTGCACTAGGGACCAAACCTGTGTCTCCTGCATTGGTAGGCATTCTTTACCACGGAGCCAACCAGGAAGCCAAGCTTGGGATTTTTAATGATATGATTTTAATATTTATTTTTAAATATAACTACCGTTTCTCTTTTGCAGTGACATTTCCTAACTGAAAGGCTTTTTTTCTCCCTAAGATTTATTTACTTACTGGCTGTGGAGGGCCTTCGGTTGTTTTGAGCAGGCTGTCTCTACTTGTGGTGGGCAGGGGCTTCTCTTGTTGAGCACCTGCCCTAGGGTCAGTGGGCTCAGTAACTGCCATGCAGAGGCTTAGTTGCCCCCCGGGAAAGTGGGATCTTCCAGCATGAGCGATTGAATTGGTGTCCCCTTCATTGCAAGGCAGATTTCCAACGACAGGACCACCAGAAAACTCCCTCCATGAGAGTTTAACCAGGGGTCTTTGCAGTATTCAAGTGTGTAGCACAGATCTAGTGCTTTTCCGAATGAGCTTGACCCAGATCTGTTCAATAGCGTCTTGCCTTCCCAACTTGAGAGCAGACTTGGTTCTGACCCAGCCCCATGTCCTGTGAGATGTCCCAGTGTCCACTTTATCCCAGGGTGCTGGGCTGGCAGTTTAAAGCTGCTTCATTGTTAGGTGCCTGGGGTGAAGACTGAAGTCCTTGGGCTCTGCATCGCTGGCATTTCCTTAGACCACATGCTGTACAGATACTTCAGGAAGGTTCGCATCTACACACCAGATTGTTCCCTTGGAAGGGCTACTTTGCTGGAACCCACCCCATCGCAATAATGATGGAAAGCACAAAGCTTGGGAACCAGTTACGCCTAAATTCAAATCCTACCTCCGCACCCCAACGACCCTGCAATGTGGCTTTGGGAAAATGATACATCCTGTGCGTCAGTTTCCTCACCTGAAAAATGGAGTCAGTAACAAGTCACACAGTGGTTGTTACACAGTTACGGGAGGCTTCGCTTGCGTAACCAAGGCACTGAGTTTCTCTGCATCAGTTGGCATCAAGAGCACTTGTGTTCATCGGACCCTGAGAAGTACAGGTGAATAAACTGACGTCCATCACAGGCTCCCTCCGCTGGTAAACCTGCTCGGTTGTCCCAAGCAGTGCGGGTGAGAGGTTCTGAGGCCGCGTGTCGGCACCGGAGGAAGGCCGGGCGCGGAAGCGCGGCGCTTCCTCCCTCGCTCCAGCCCGACTGCCCAAGCAGCGCTGCGACGGTGGAGAGCCTCCCGGAGTCTGCAGGGCCTGCGGGGCGGGCCGGGGCGGCGGCGCGCACCTTCCCGCTTGGCACCGCCCACAGGCCGCGCCGCGCTGGCCAGTGCGCGCGCGCGTCCTCCGCGCCGGCCCGTGGCGCATGCGCGCTCCGCGCTGTCTTCTCAGCCGTAGCAGCGGCGGCGGCGGCGGCGGCGGCGGCGGCGTTTGAGTGGAGGAAGATGGCGGCTCCGGGCGCCTCGGTGTCCCGCCAGCTGTGAGGAGTCCCGAGCGTGGCGGGCGCGGCCTGGGGCGCAGCGCCTCTGCTCGCGTCCTGTCCCGGTTTCCCTCAGCGCCTTCGCCAGCGGAGCGTACCTGAGAACGTGGCGCGCGCTAGGCCAGGTGAGGCCTCTTCCTGCCCCGGGGCCGCGGCTAGGGGCCGGCGCCTTCTGCCCTTTATGTGCTGCGTCCGGCCCAGGCCGGGGACCCCGCTCGGGGGTTGGTGCTGGCTGGCTGGGGGCCTCCCCAGGTGAGGCAAGGGGGAGAGCCCCTTTCCAGGCAGCCTCTGGCACAGGCGAACCCAGCCGCTGCCCTCTAGCACGGCGGTTCTCGTCCCCCCACCGGGGCCGCGAAGGGTGTTTGACCGGGGTAAGGATGGCATTGAGGTGGCAGATCACCTTCTACCCCGCCCCCAAATTTTCAACGCCTTTCGGGAGGCGCCTGAATCCGGTGCTCTCCAAAATTAGGGCTGCGGCGAGGAGCCAGCATCTCTGAAGCTGCAGCTGCAAAAGGAAGATTTGGGGAGTGGCTTAAAAAAATGAAACACAAGCAACCTTTCCTGCGCATTTAGTTGTTTGAGTGTTCCCCAGCGAAGTAGGAACTGCAGATCTCCTTGATTAAGACAGCAGCCCACGTTGTGACAGTGGAAGGCTTCTGGCGAGAATTGTTTGTGCAAAGGGAACCGTGGAGGGTGGGAACCAATTTGCAAACGAAGAAATAACAGTTGTAAGATCTTGATAGTCTCCGGAGTAACTTCGGTGCTAATGAAGCCCTCGTTCCTTTGAAACCTTTGGATTGTTAAGATTTCGATACCCAATTGCTTTTGTCTACTGACCTCTGAATTTTGTTAGGAGAATAAAAGCTTTATTTCTTAATTGCCATAGCCTTTGGACTTTTCTGTGGTGGGATTCCAGTTGCTCACAACACATTACCCGTTCTCGATTGCTGGCAGGGACATTGTACTATACTTAGTCTGAGAACAACTTTCCTTGCTGTTGTTCAGGTGCTAATGTGGAGACTTGGATTTTGTTTCTCCAGTAGAGAAGCCAGTTTAAAGCCTTGCGGTCTTTTCCTTGCGGAATGATGGCTTCAGTTGCAGTTGTGCTATGGGAAATTGTTGAGGCCATAGCCTTAGCTTGGACACACCAGATACCTTTTGTTACTTATATTTTTCAACTAGAGCTTAAGAAGGATGACATGGGTTTAAAGGGACAAGAAAATCTGAGAGAAAATAGCATCGTTTAGAGTTGAGCATTTACGATTTAGTCTAGCTTTTACTGGGAATAGTGATGCTCTGTTTCAGATTCCTCATTTTGAGCATATGTGTGTATATAACCTGGTTTCCTTTCTGTTGTATGATGTCATTTTATATCCTATGACTGTTAGCTTTTGACAAGCCTGGTATAAGTATTACTGTCATCTATATCGATCCACGGGTTTTCAGTCTGTTTCAGAAGCTTTTAATTGTTAGAAGAACAACTGTTTAATGTTAGCTAATTTGGGGGACTTTTTTTTTTCTCTTAAAGCCTCTTCCATAGGAATTTGTAGATTTTCTCAATGCCTTTGTTAAGGACATAAACCTAAACCAGCAACTTCTCTGTTTTAGAAAGGTGGAGAGCCACTCTGTGTATCAATTTGCTAATAGAGAGTCATGAGATTAATGCAGTAAACATCCTGGTGGTTTGACGTTACACTCCTTGGCATACTGTGTTGTGTTGTTGTGCTAAATCATCATCAGGTATTGATGCAACTTCATGACATCCATGACATCATTCACTCTCCAGCATTTAGCCTTTTGCAGTTTCTTCTCAGAGTCACAGAAAAACAGGATCAGGAAAAATCGCCAAGGATGCTTCTCAAATGTCTGATTTCTGGAAGAGCCTTCTCTAAAACTGCTTTATATAGTTAAAACCCTCCTGTAAGACTCAGAGCTGTGTAATTGTTACATATTGCGAAAATGCTAGCACAACCTCCTAGGTTTTACAAGAATATTGAAGTCCCAAGAAGTTATTCCAAAGATGAACAAAAATACATGATTGTGATTTCAGGTTTGTTTTAGTCAGTCTGTATAAAACCAGAAGCCATTTGTTTAAATTATGCCCTTCCTGCTTCACAAGATTGTTATGTGAAACAACAGTGTTTGTGAAAATGCTTTGTAAAATAGAAGATGAATGTAAAATTGATTATTCAGTGATCAGTTTTATGAAGATGCCTATTGAGGGCCTTCTCAGTGCTGGACAATCTGGGAAGTAGGTCCTGATGATTCTAAGACAAGACAGCTTTTGGTCTGAAGTTGCTCGCAATATGGTCTGGGAGCCAGTCTAAGAAATTAGTTAAATACACTGCAGTGTAAAAAATGCACAGAATCCAACCAAGGGAGTGAGAAAGTCTTCTCCGAGCCAGGGTGGGTTTCCCTAGCTTTTCCTATTATTCTGCAGAAAAATATCCCTTTTGTGAGCAACTGCTTTTTATAAAAACTTAGAAAAAAATTCTATCATGAGTTCTTTTCCTCTTTTATTCATTCACTGTTATGACACTTCCCACACAGCATGCCCCAGTTTTATGGTTTCTGCATTCTCAAACATCCACCAGAGTCTTGGGAGAACCTTTTGAGAGTGAGTCATATGCACAAGAAATAAACACAAACATTGCAGCTGCAGTTAAAATCTCTCAGATTACTGAGTGGTGGAGCTTTAGAGTGGTGACTCTTTTGTTTTTTTTTTATAAACGGGCACGAGCGGTACTGTGTGATTTTAATTTGATCACGCTTAATGTTGAGTTGTCTGTCCCTTAGAATGTTGACTATT
Source organism: Neotragus pygmaeus (assembly GCA_006410875.1). Lineage (NCBI taxonomy): Eukaryota > Metazoa > Chordata > Mammalia > Artiodactyla > Bovidae > Neotragus > Neotragus pygmaeus. Next base: position 85,075 of record SJYV01005445.1, on the reverse strand, counting down.
TGTGATTATTAATACTGTCTCTTTCCCCAATAATAAAACAAGAACGTCCTTCTCCTTTTGAGGTGAGGCCGACAGCTTAAGCCAGAACTATACTAAACTATTTATACAATTTATATAACAGTATATAGTATAGTATAATAGTATAGTGTGTGTGTATATATATATATATATAGTGTATATATATACAATGCCTCTGTCTTCAAGCAGAAGTACCTGGGACACTTCTCAGGAAGTCTGGGTGGAATTGATCTACATTGCCCACAGTGGTGACCCTGACAATTCATCCTTATGTTGGCTTTCCTGAGGATCACACCCCAGATTATCTGCTAGCACCCATTTCCTTTGGGCCTTCTGTTGGGAGGAATCCACACTAATGCAGGTGAGTTGGAATTTTTTAAGGTAGCATCATATTTGAGATACTGCTATGCAATTAGTAGACTTCAATGAAATCCTGGAAGACCACATTCATTTGAACATGAGCACCACTATGGTGGCTGCCTGAGAAGCTCTCCTTCTCTGCGTGCACTTCTGGGTAACTCACACCATTCTTTAGTTCGATTCCCTCTTTGGAAAGCCTCATACCTGCTTTGCAGCAGCCTGAGGATCGTAGTTGCTATTGTTCATTCACTAAGTCATGTCCAACTCTTTGCAGCTCCATGGAATACAGCATGCCAGGCTCCCTTGTTCTTCACTATCTCCCAGAGTTTGCTCAGATTCATGTCCATTGAGTCAGTGATGCTATCTAACCATCTTATCCTCTGCCACCCTCTTCTCCTTTTGCCTTCAATCTTTCTCAACATTAGGGTCTTTTCCAATGAGTCGGTTCTTTACACCAGGTGGCCAAAGTATTGGAGCTTCAACATCAGTACTTCCAAAGAGTATTCAGGGTGGTTTTCCTTTAGGATTGACTTGTTTGATCTTTTTGCAGTCCAAGGGACCCTCAAGAGTCTTCTCCGGAACCACAATTCGAAAGCATCAGTTCTTCAGTGCTCAGCCTTCTTTGTAGTCAGTGGCCCTGACCCCGCAGCATGCCACTATCAACCAATGCCTCCTCCAGAAACTCCCAGACATACACAGGCAAGTCTGGCTCAGTGCCTTCTGGGGTTGCTGCTCCTTTCTCCTGGTCCCGGGGCTCATACAGTGTTTTGTTCATGCCCGAGAGTCTCGTTTCCCCAGTCCTGGGTAAGTTCTGTAATCAAATCCTGCTAACCTTCAAAGTCAGATTCCCTGGGGATACTCAGTCCCTGTGCCAGGTCCCCAGGTTGGGAAGTCTGTGGTGGGGCCTAGAACTGTCATAGCAGTGGAGAACTTCTGTTGTATAATTGTTCTCCAGTTTGTGAGTCACCCGCCCTGCGGCTCTATAGTGGGGCTAATGGTGACCTCCTTCACGAGAACTTATGTTGCACACTGAGCCTCCCAGGACTACTGCTGCCAGACCCCCTGTCCCCACGGCAGGCCACTGCTGACTCACGCCTCCTCAGGAGACCCTCACACACTCAAAGTGTATATTGTCACCCTACTTATTTAACTTATATGCAGAGTATATCATGTGAAATGCTGGGCTAGATGAAGCTCAAGCTGAAATCAAGATTGCTGAGAGAAATATCAACCATAGATATACAAGTGACACCACCCAAATGGCAGAAAGCATAGAGGAACTAAAGAGCCTCTTGATGAAAGTGAAAGAGGAGAGTGAAAAAATTGGCTTAAAACTCAACTTTCAAAAAACAAAGATCACAGCATGTGGTCCCATCACTTCAAGGCAAATAAATGGGCAGACGATGGAAACAGTGACAGACTTTATTTTCATGCGTTCTAAAATCATTACGGGTAGTGACTGCCACCATGGAATTTAAAGACACTTGTTCCTTGGAAGAAAAGTTATGACCAACCTAGCCAGCATATTAAAAAGCAGAGGCATTACTTTGCCAACAAATGTTCATCTAGTCAAAGCTATGGTTTTTCCAGCAGTCATGTATGGATGTGATAGTTGGACCATAAAGAAGGCTCAGCACTGAAGAACTGATGGTTTTGAACTGTGGTGCTGGAGAAGACTCTTGAGAGTTCCTTGGACTACAAGGAGATCAAACCAGTCAATCCTAAAGGAAACCAGTCCTGAATATCCATTGGAAGGACTGATGCTGAAGCTGAAGCTCCAGTACTTTGACCACCAGATGCAAGAAGTCGACTTTTTGGAAAAGACCCTGATGCTGGGAAAGATTGAAGGCAGGAAGAGAAGGGGATGACAGAAGTTGAAATGGTTGGATGGCATCACTGACTCAATGGACATGAGTTTAAGCAAAATCAGGGAGATAATGAAGGACAGGGAAGCCTGATGTGATTCAGTCCATGGGGTTGCAAAGAGTGGGACACGACCGAGTGACTGAACAACAGCTTTCCTACGGTCCAACTATCACATCCATACATGACTATTTGAAAAACCATAGCTTTGACTATATGAATCTTGGCAAAGTGATGTTTCTGCTTTTCAATACACTGTCTAAGGTTTGTCATAGCTTTCCTTCCAAGGGGCAAGAGTCTTTTAATTTCATGCCTGCAGTCACCATCTGCAGTGATCTCGGAGCCCAAGAAAATAAAATCTGCCACTGCTACCACTTTTTCTCCTTCTATTTGCCATGACGTGATGGGACAAAATCCCGTGATCTTAGTTTTTTGAATGCTGAGTTTCAAGCCAGCTTTTTCATTCTCCTCTTTCATGTGACTGAGCGACTGAACTGAATTGAACTTTCACCCTCATCATGAGGCCCTTTAACTCCTCTTCACTTTCTGCCATTAGAGTGGTATCATCTGCATATCTGAATCTGCTAATATTCCTTCTAGCAATCTTGATTCCAGTTTGTGATTCATCCAGTCTGTCATTTCACATGATGTACTTTGCATAACAATTNGGCCACCTCATGCGAAGAGTTGACTCATTGGAAAAGACTCTGATGCTGGAAGGGATTGGGGGCAGGAGGAGAAGGGGACGACCGAGGATGAGATGGCTGGATGGCATCACGGACTGGATGGACATGAGTCTGAGTGAACTCCGGGAGATGGTGATGAGCAGGGAGGCCTGGCGTGCTGCAATTCCTGGGGTCACAGAGAGTCAGACATGACTGAGCGACTGAACTGAACTGAACTGAACCGAACAAACTAGGTATTATCTTTCTTTTGTATGATACTGCTATTGTGTGTCTGGGAACTCTATTAATGTATGTCAGTTTGATTTTAAAATTAGTAAACTGATCTGAAGTAGTAATGTGAAGTGATTAAATTATGGATATTTAGTTTTATAGTATGTTCTTACTTATGGATTTCTTTGAAGGAACATTTAGAAACTAATACAGCATTGGAAATCAACTATATTTAAATAAAATTTTTTAAAAAAGAATATTTCAGAGTCCGCTGTTTTCCCTAATGGCTCAGTGGTAAAGAATCCCCCCTGCCAATGCAGGAGACATAGGTTAGATACCTGGTCCAGAAAGATGCCACATTCCTCAGAGCAGCTAAGCCCGTGCGCCACAGCTATTGAGCCTGTGCTCTCAAGCCGGAAGCCTGCAAGGCCTCGAGCCTCTGCTCCCCGGGAGGAGCAGCCACTTCAGGGAGGAGCCTGGCCCCTGGCGCTGAGCAGCAGCCCCTGCTCCCACAACTGGAGAGAAACTCGTGAGGCAGTGAAGACCAGCACAGCCAGAAAACGCATGGGGATAAGTGAATGAGATCGTTGTTTAAAGTCAGCTGTCAGAACAGATAATTCAGTTGACCTTTGGCCCCAAGTACAGAATCTCACCACCGCATATTTCTTTCTACCTGGAATTTAATATTACAGTCTTTTTTTGAATACATGTGTATTTTATACAGTCTTTACTTATTTTTATAAAAGTGGTACAAAGTACCATGATTTGACATTTCTTGTTTTTTTTTTTTTAAAAACAATTGATAGAGTATGCAGAATCAGTTTCCCTGAGATTATACCAAATTTAAAGAAAGTCAAAGATAGAAATTAATTTCCTTCACTCCATCCTTTTAAATGTGGACTGTTAAATTAGAGTGTTAAAGATTTTTAGCCATCACACTATCCATCTGAATATGGTATGATACAACACATATAGAAAAGCGGTTGGCATTGGCAGTTTTCACTTATTCCTGGACGTTCTGTCTTAAGGCATATTTTCTGCCTAAAACCAAAATTCTGGCTGGGCATGCTGTATCTTAATTGGCGTTTGTGCTCTTGCCTTTGTCTGGACTTTATTGGAAGTCCTAGAAATAATACGTGAAATATGAGTTTTAGTTAGGTAAGTTTTTAATGAGGAGAGTTGTAACTTGTGAAGTGGTGAAAAGTAGTAACTATCTGTATTATTTATCTAATGTTGGCTTAGGTCTTGGTGGCCACCTAACTCAATAAATATTTATACAACTCTCAGATAATCAAGATACTGTACAAAATGAATAGAAGGCCAAACGCATACTTGATTTTTTTTTTTAATGAAGCCGAGGTTGCCGCTGTTTATTTTTGTGTTTTTAATTTATCCTTGGCTGCGCTGGGGCTTTCTTGCTGCCCACAAGCTCCCCTTAGTTGGGGCACCTGTGGTGGCGCCTGCTTGCCGGGTGACGGCTCCTCTCTGCGGGGGCCTCTCTGGTCACTGAGCGCGGACCCGGGGCCTTGGCTCGGGAGGTGCGGGGCGCAGGCTCGGCTCCCCGGGGCCCTGGCTCGGGAGGTGCGGGGCGCAGGCTTGGCTGCCCTGAGGCCTGTGGGGTCTAGTGGACCAGGGATCGAACCATGCCCCCTGCGCTGGCAGGCAGATTCTTAACCACTGGACCACCTGGGAAGCCCCTGATAAGCTTTTAAAGCCCATTTTATGATTTTAAAATCAAATTAAAATTAACGGCTGTATACACTGCAGGTGGCAGTGTAAACTGGAACACTCACTTTAAAAGACAGTTTGACGTTGTCTAGTAAATATGTGTAACCCACACCCAGCAATTTCACACCCGAATATGTACTCCAGAAAATTGTTTTTCACCCTGGGCTTGTAGCCCATTAGAATGAAGACACTTTAGTGGCATTTGACCAATAATTTTCTTAGATGATAAATGCAGTAGAAAATATCAATGTACTTTACTCTAAGGATATTATTTTGTGAAACCTTTTCCTAGTTATGTATCTGTATATCTGTGGGTGGACTGTGAGGTAAAATATATGTTCTTATTGTGGTTGCTGTCAAGAAACTTTGAAAGCCACTATTCTAGAGAAGCTATAAATGCTTGTTATTTCATAAGAAGTAACTGATTTCATTCAACAAAGATAAATTATGGCTGATTGATACGACAAGATTTTACACTACAGTGAATTGCAGCTTGTCTAACACCTAAGCAATGTATTTTTTTAAGTGACATCCTTACGGGGTGAAGCTGTAAAGAAAAGCAAGGGATTGATAAATACAATAGCAGAGTGACTACTTCTGGCTGAGAGTGAAAGTGTCCGTTGCTCAGAGTGTCTGACTCTTTGCCACCCTGTGGGCCGCAGCCTGCCGGGATCCTCTGTCCATGGGATTCTCCAGGCAGGAATTACTGGCGTGGGATGCCATTTCCTTCTGCAGGGGATCTTCCTGACCCAGGCATCAGGACCCTGTCTCCCGCATTGCAGGCAGATTTTTTACCATCTGAGCCACCAAGAAAGTGGCACTTCTGGTTGAGTCAGGGTGAAGGTTGAGAGGAGGTAAAGGTAAAGAGGAGAGTGAAAAAGCTGGCTTAAAACTCAGCCTTCAGAAAACTAAGATCACGACATCCAGTCCCATCACCTATGACAAATAGATGGGGAAACAATGGAGACAGTGACAGACTCTTTCCTTGGGCTCCAGAATCACTGCAGATGGTGACTGCGGCCATGAAATTAAAAGATGCTTCTTGGAAGAAAAGCTACGACAAACCTAGACAGCATATTAAAAAGCAAAGACATTACTTTGCCAACAAAGGTCTGTATAGTCAAAGCTATGGTTTTTCTAGTGGTCATGTATGGATGTGGGAGTTGGACCATAAAGAAGACTCAGTGCTAACGAACTGATGCTTGTGAACTGTGGTGCTGAAGAAGACTCTTGAGAGGCCCTTGGACTGCACGGAAATCCAACCAGTCTATCCTAAAGGAGATCAGCCCTGAGTATTCACTGGAAGGACTGATGTTGAAGCTGAAACTCCAGTACTTTAGCCACCTGATGTGAAAAGCTGACTCACTAGCAAAGACTCTGATGCTGGGAGGGATTGGGGGCAGGAGGAGAAGGGGATGACAGAGGGTGAGATGGTTGGACGGCATCACTGACTCGATAGACATGAGTTTGAGTGAGCACCGGGAGGTGGTGAAGGACAGAGAAGCCTGGCGAGCTGCAGTCCATGGGGTCGCAGAGTCAGACGCGACTGAGGAACTGAACGACAACACCACAAGGCTGAGCAGGGCCTCAGAGGCTTCTCAAGGTCCTGGTGATGCTCTGTTTTCTGACTTAGATGTGGGTACACTGATTAATTTTTTTAAAAATTGCACATCTGTGTTCTGTGCATTTTTTATTGTAAGTTTATGTAACAGAGCTCACCATTTTAATCATTTCTAACTGTAGTCGACTGGCATTGAGCACATCTGTGTTGCTGTGCTACTCACCCCCGCGTGCTTTGTCCTCTGAAACTCCGTGCACGGGAAGCGGCAGCTCCGTGCCCCCTGCCTCTGTCCCCGCTGGCGGCTGCCGCTCTCTTGCTGTGTGACCCGAGAGCTCTGGCCGCCGCGTGGAGTCAGAGTCGTGTGTTGGCTTCCGGCTTCTCACGGTGCGTGTCAGAATCCCTNGGAAGCGGCAGCTCCGTGCCCCCTGCCTCTGTCCCCGCTGGCGGCTGCCGCTCTCTTGCTGTGTGACCCGAGAGCTCTGGCCGCCGCGTGGAGTCAGAGTCGTGTGTTGGCTTCCGGCTTCTCACGGTGCGTGTCAGAATCCCTTGAAGGGGAACTCGTATTCCTTTGTTGTGTGTCTGCTGCGTTTTATTTGTCCACGACCCACTGATAGGCATTTGTGTTGTTTCCACCTTTTTGCTGTTGTGAACAGTGCTGCTCTGAACATGAGTATGCAGATATCGTTCAGTTCTTCTGATTTTTAAACAGTTATTCCTTCTGGAAATTTCCTCCTGGTCCAGTGGTTAGGACTCAGTGCTTCCACTGCAGGGGCCAAGTCAGGGACTAAGATCTTGCTGTATGGCACAGCCAAAAATGCTAATAATAAAACTTTAAAACTGTGTTTCTTCCAATGAAATAGCTCTGTAGGGGATGAGTAAACTAGAAAGATGTTAGCCCTTCTTAAAACTGAAGCCATGAAGTGGTGATTGCTCTAGCCATCCTTACCTGGGGGGAGACTTTTGTTTTCTTTATTATTTCATAGATTTTCCTCTGGATACTGAGGAAGAGTTGGAAGAGTTTTCCAACTTAAATCATTTTTGAATGAGGTTTGGACTTGTTCCTTTTTATTCTTTTCTTTCTTTTTCTTTTTTTTTAAATGTAGCATAAAATAGCATCTTATGTTTTAAGGTTTGGCTTCTGTGGAAAGTTTGAAATTGTAAGTTTCACTGCAATACCCCTAAATAACAGTAATAAGAATTGATATGTTTCATTGCAGTTTAAAGAAGAAAAGTGCTACAGTTAAGTCTTGTTAAAAATATAGACCTTAAGAATTTAGTAGGGGAAACCCATGAGTAAAAAGCATTGTAAATTTACCAGCCAGTGAAACAAAAGATCAGCTAAGCTATTTCTAAAAGAAATTAGGTTACATTCATCTTTTGTGCAGTCTTGCCAGTGGCTATCACTGTCTCTTTTTCTAGCATTAGGATATGGTTTCCCAGCATACTGGGAGTTTTAATTTAAATTAGCCTTTTAATAAATTCAGACTATATAACTTGTTTAAATTGTGGACTTTTTTCACAAATGAAATAAGTAGTAAAATGAAATGTTAATATCATGGCGTAGTGAAATCGTAGTTCCAAGAATACGGGTCCCGGTTCATACTGCCCTGAGGGTCTCTGCATGTGTGTGTTTGTGAGGCCTCTCTTCTCTGACTGCGCTGGGTCTGCGTTGCTGCGTGCAGGCTTTCTCTGGCTGCTGCCAGAGGAGGGCTGCTCTCTGGCCACATGCGAGGGCGTCTCTCTCATTTTTGAGAGGGTCCTGTGGCTCACAGGCTCTGGGGCGCACGTGCATCAGTGGTTGCACTGCATGGGCTCAGCTGTGGTGTATGAGCTTAGTTGCCCTGTGGCATCTGGACTCTTCCCAGAGAAGGGATCGAACCTGTGTCCCCTGCATCAGCGGGTGGGTTTTTAACCACTGTTCCACCCGGGAAATCCAGGTGTTTTTGCTTTTAGGAGGTTTGTTTGTTTGTTTGTTTTGCCTTATTCGGGAAAATAAAAATTTGTTTGCCCTATATGAGTCCAAAAAAACTTGCTGATCTGTGAAACTCAGAGGTCTGAGAACCACTGCAATAGAACCTTTCCCCAAAAGGCTAAGAGAATCTTGTTAAGCAGCGGACTTTCCTTACTCCTCCCTTGATGTCAGAGTGAGGGTATATAATGGCATAAAAAATCAGAACATTTTAAATATAGTAATGATTTTTTAGGAACTGTACATTTTATCTTAAAAAAAATTTTTTTTTTTAATTTCTTTGGCAGCACCAAGCAACTTATAAGATTTTAGTTCCCCAGCCAGGGATGGAACCCATGCCTTCTGCAGTGAAATTGCAGAGACTTAACCACTGGGCCACCAGGGAAGTCCTTTTGCCCCATTTTTACTCTCTAGTTTCTTTTAGCTATCTGAAATCTCTGATTTTATTAGTTTTACTTAAGTTTTTGATAGGAAGTTTCTCTTCTTTATCACAATATCTAGAAGTGAACATTTAGGTTTTGTTGTTGACTCTGAAATGAATTCCTGAGACTGTGTCTGCTTATTCATTTGGCAGCCTTTTGCTGAGTGTGTATATGGATACAAGAAAAGAATTGTTTCGTGTTGTGCCCTCGGGAGGAGGAGGAGGCAGCAGGCAGCGGTGCAGTGAGCGCTAGTATGAAGGCAGGTCTTCAGTGCTGCTAATTATTTTCTAGTCTAAGCCACCGCACCTTTTAATGCACCTACTCTCTGATTCTCCTCTGATTCATACTGAACTTCCGATGAAAGCCTTTTGTCTCACATCAGTGTTATAGTTAAATTATACAATTAGAATTGTTCTGTCCTTTGTATGTTATTACTTGAAATCTAAAAATTCAAGCTCTCACAAAATATAAATTTGGGTATTAAAGATCTGTTACACTTTTTCAGTTTATACCACATGAAACATTTTGCTGAACCTAGAATATATGGAATTTTAAGAACCTAGAATATCTTCATTGATTGAAACCAATACATTCTCCTCAGCCATTTATACGCACTGAAATCTGCTTGCTGCATATGAATGAATACGGGGCGTGGCCCTGAGAACTGGCGGATTTCTGCTCTCTGATAGTCATGAACCACTTTCATTCAACATCAGCCATTGCAAAGAGTGATATCAAAGTATCCTGATGGGTACTTGGGGGAAACAATTCATTTTTCTATTTCATTAAAAGGACGCTCAGATAACACAGAGATATGAGTTAACCATTAGAAAAGAACCTCACTGTAGCTGATATCTGTTATTAAACTTGGAATGCTTTTCAGAAACAGCTCTCTGAATTTACTTGTCAAAATAGCTTACAGTTTGCTAATAGCAACCAGTAGTTATGTCAAATTTCTCTATTTCTAGACTTTTTTTTGGTCAGAATATCAACTGTCAGGAGTTAAGGAGTCTGCAGATTATGAACCTCTGTTAATGTACATAAGATATTAAGTAGTTTGTACTTGTGATAAAATGCCCATCACATAAAAAATAGCTTTTGCCCTTTTGTCCTGAAAGTAATTCTGTAAGTGACAAAGAACGTTGGTACAGGAGACAGTAACTTGAAAATCTTTCATCTTTCCACCTTCCCCCATTTCATGCTCTGGGATGACTCTAAGCCTATTCTTCAAAGCCCAAAGGCTTCCTTCTGTGTAGCTTCCTTCTCAAACTAGTTGGAAGCCATCTCTTCCTTCCCTGAACTGCCAGAACTTCTTGTTTGGTGCCACAGTCTGTCTTGGGTTGGTATTCCTCATGTGTCTTTGGCTCTTACTGGGTTATCTCTTTGAGAGGAATTAGTGGCATATCTTTTTGTGACTACCATGGAATCTTAACTCAAAGCTATGGTTTTTCCTGTGGTCATGTATGGATGTGAGAGTTGACTGTAAAGAAAGCTGAGCACTGAAGAATCGATGCTTTTGAACTGTGGTGTTGGAGAAGACTCTTGAGAGTCCCTTGGACTACAAGGAGATCCAACCAGTCCATCCTAAAGGAGATCAGTCCTGAGTGTTCATTGGAAGGACTGATGTTGATGCTGAGACTCCAGTACTTTGGCTACCTGATGCGAAGAGCTGACTCATTTGAAAAGATCCTGATGCTGGGAAAGATCGAGGGCAGGAGGAGAAGGTGACAGTGGAGGATGAGAAGTTGGATGGCGTCACTAACTCAATGGACTTGAGTTTGAGTAAGCTCCGGGAGTTGGTGATAGACAGGGAGGCCTGGCGTGCTGCAGTCCATGGGGTCGCAGAGAGTCGGACATGACTGAGTGACTGAACTGAACAGAACTGGGATCTAAGTACAGTATGTTCACATATAGCAAATGTTCCATTGGTATTTATTGAGTGCGTGAAGTAAGGTAAAATTTATATTTTGCCAGTTTTTCTTTTCTAACTTTTTCATTTGATCTAGTACAATGATGATAATGATGGTGGAAAATAGGAAGACATTATTATCTTAGATTGGATCATATTGTGGTCTGTAGATCTTCATTCAGCAGTGTTTTATATTTCCAAGAATAGTATTTAATCCTTAGCTCATACTAGTGTCACTGTGGTGGGTAACTTCACAGGTTTCCTAATGCTCTCTGTTTAGGGTTGCTTCTTTGTCCTTGCAGCTTGAGAGGCCCTCATGCTGACCGATGACTGTGGGTGTTTTCCATTCGATCGCGAATGCCTCAGTGCTTAAAGCCTCAGTGCTTTATTTTACCATCATCATCAAGTTTCTTCCTTAATTGCATTTTTTTTTACCTTTTGAAATGGTAAAGAATAAACTTGATTCTGATTTTCTTAAGAAAGTGTGTTAATTCCAAGAGGATTGTCACATGTCTAGTTCTATAGAAACCAAAAGTACAATTGGTCACATAGTGTTCTGGGCAGTGATTGTTACATGGATAACAAAGTAATCTCATTCCCATCTTGAATTTCTTTGAATCGATTTTAACTCTTCACAAGTTAATCTGTTTCCTTCAATAAGTTCAGATTAGTTTGTTGCCATCTGCTGTCTTTACAGAATCTCTATGAAGTAGGTGGGAAACTTTCATTTTTTAGAGGTAGAGAGATTTTTCCTGTCTTAACTCTGTGTGACTTACCTTGGGTCACACAGCATTACAGCTAGAAACAGTAACCACATCTCCCAGTCTCAGAGACTTCAGTGCACTTCGGTCGCTCAGTCGTGTCCGACTCTTTGCGACCCCATGGACTGCAGCACGCCAGGCCTCCCTGTCCATCACCAACTCCTGGATTTCACTCAAACTCATGTCCATCGAGTCAGTGATGCCATCCAACCATCTCATCCTCTGTCGTCCACTTCTCCTCCTGCCTTCAGTCTTTCCCAGCATCAGGGTCTTTTCCAATGAGTCAGCTCTTCGCATCAGGTGGCCAAAGGATTGGAGTTTCAGCATCAGTCCTTCCAATGAGTATTCAGGGTTGATTTCCTTTATGATTAACTGCTTGGATCTCCTTGCAGTCCAAGGGACTCTCAAGAGTCTTTTCCAACACCACTGTTCAAAAGCATCAATTCTTTGGCACTCAGCCTTCTTTATGGTCCAACTCTCACATCCATACATGACTGTTTGAAAAACCGTAGCTTTAACTGTATGGACCTTTGTTGACAGTGATGTCTTTGCTTTTTAAAAGGCAAAATTCATGGAATCAGAGGGGTGTATTCTCTGTGACCAATAAGCTATCTTGACAGCATCCAGTGACATATAGTAAGGGTAGGATCTGCTGTTTCCTGAATGTGTTGATTTTATTGATGTAATTTCTATTATAAAATAATGCAAAGCATGTTGTGAGTAGAAATGTCAATAAGCTTTGCCCTTATTTGAATGTCTAGTGCTAAGAAGACAAGATGCCTAGGCAATGATCTCTGCTCTCAAGGAGCTCAGATTTTAGTAAGTTAGCTTCAGTTTGTGGTTTCGCCCACAGACTTGGTCACTTTGGGAAAACTAGGAAGGCCTAACATAAATGTGAAGGGCCAGGAAGATTTCTTTTAAAGACTTTCATGAAAACCACATTCATTGAGTTAATACAGTTCCATGTGGAATGTTTTGTGGGGCTTCTTTTGGCATGAAAAATGAAACTGTTTCAGAATGTCTCTGCTTCCTCTGGGAGTATGAGTGGCGGTTCCAGCACCTAGCAGGGGCTGTGGCCGACTGCAGGCTGGTGCTGGGCCCACGCCTGTGTACTCTCCTCAGCACCTATGCTGAAGACCTAGTCAGCAAGCATGCCCTTGGGGGTGTCGGGTTTGATACTTTGATGGACAGTGGAATGGTTGGATGATGAGAAATTTCAGTTGAATTGAAAATTCAGTTGAGAAAATTCAGTGCATTTCAGGTTGAATGCTTAAAACTGGGGATTAAACAAAAATGTGAGTCCCATTATTTAGGCTTGCTAATTGTTCTTTGAGAAGATTTGGAAAGAGAGTCAGAGTTATTTTATTGAGCCAAACAGATTTATTTTGCTTGGGGAACAAATAGTAATATAAAGAACCTTTTGCAGCCTTCATTGATTGGGTTTGTTCAGAAGCAGACCCTCAACGCACAGTCTGTCAAGATGCGTAAGGGGGCAGTTGTGTTTCAGATGCTGTGTTTAATTCAAACGTGAAAGATGCGGCCAAACTCAAGGGGTCTGTTTCTCTGGACTCTTTTCCTTGGTGAATTTCAGAGCTGACTCAGGGTTAAAAATATGAGACAGTCCATAAATGAGGGAATATAGTTAATGGGAGATGAAAAATGACACCTTGCAAGGAAGAGAGTAAGAGGAATTGTGGAAAGTGATTTTTTTTTCCCAGTGGGAAAAAAGGCTCTTTTTGAGGGGAGAAAAGTTTGGGGGCCAGGAAATTCCGAGTTCTTTTTTCTGTAGCTGTACTGTTTTTTAACTCAATTGACTAATTTGGGGGGCTGCACTGGATTTTTGTTGCTGAATACAGGCTTTGTCTAGTTGTGGCAAGTGGGGGACCTTCTTTCTCGTGGTTCGTGGACTTCTCCTGTCGCGGAGCTCGGGCCCTAGAGCGTGGGCTCAGCATCCGTGGTGCAGGGAGTTGGCTGCTCCGTGGCACGTGGGATCAGCCCCAGCCAGGGGTCCAGCCCGCATCCCTGCATGGGCAGGTGGGTTCCTGTCCACAAGGCGCCATCCCTGTACCCTTGTTAAGTTTTTCTAAAATTTACATTGGAGTGTATTTGATTAACAATGTTGTGTTGGTTTCATGTATACAGCAAAGTGACTCATTTATAAATATTCCTATTCTTTTTTGAATTCTTTCCCCAGTTAGGTTATTACAGAATATTGAGCAATTTCCCGTGCTGTACAACAGGGCCTTGTTGGTTATCTATTTTAAATATAGGAGTTTGTGCACGTCAAATCCAAAGCCCCAAGGCACGCCTCCCCACCCTCTCCTCCCTGGCAACCATGCGTTTGTTCTCTAAATCTGTGGCTCTGTTTTGTATCTAAGTCCATTTGTATCGTTTTTCTTGGAGATTCTGAGATTCTGCGTGTTAGCAGCATCGCGAGGCGTTTGTCTTTCTCTGGCTTGCTTGGGAAGGCCCATCCATGTTGCTGTAAATGGATTGTTTCATTCTTTTTCATGGCTGAGTAACATTCCATGGTATGTATGTACCCCATCTTTTTATGCATCCATCTGTTGAGGGACACATAGATTGCGTCGTGTTTTGGCTGTTGTGAACAGTGCCACCGGGAACACTGGAGTGAACACTGTTTTCTCTGGCTGCATGCCCGGGAGCGGGATTGCTGGAGCGCACGGTAGCTCTGTTTTTAGTTTTTAAGGAACCTCCCTGCTGTTGTGCTTCGTGGCTGCACCAGTTACGCTGCCACCAGCGGTGTAGGCGGGCTTCCTCCTCTCCAGCCCTCGCCACCGTTTATCGTTTGTAGATGTCTTTGTTTGTTTGACCGTGCTGCAGGAACTTAGTTTCCTGGCCGGGGACTGAACCCAGGGCCCCGGCAGTGAAAGCACAGAGCCCTGACCAGTGGGCCGCCAGGGAATTCCCTGTGGGTTTTTTCTCTTGATGATGGCTGTTCTGAGTGGTGTGAGATCATATCTCATTGTAGTTTTGATTTGCATTTCTTTAGTAGTTTTGATTTGTATTTCTTTAATAAGTGTTGAGCATCTTTTCATGTGCCTTTTGACCATCTGTATGTGTGCTTTGGAGAAATGTCTGTGTAGCTCTTTTGCCCTTTTTTCAGTTGGGTGTTCTTTTTTTTGAGCCACATGAGCTGTGTACATTTTAGACACTAATCCTTTGTCAAGCTTCAGCAATACGTGAACTGTGAAGTTCCAGATGTTCAAGCTGGTTTTACAAAAGGTAGAGGAACCAGAGATCAAATTGTCAACATCCACTGGATCATCGAAAAAGCAAGAGAGTTCCACATAAACATCTACTTCTACGTTATTGACTGCCAGAGCCTTTGACTGTGTTGTTGTTAACTCGCTCAGTCGTGTCTGACTCTTTGCGACCCCATGGATGGGGGCACGACAGGCTTCTCCATCCTTCACTATCTCCTAGAGTTTGCTCAGATTTGTGTCCACTGAGTCGGTGATGCTGTCTAACCATCTCATCCCCTGCTGCCCCCTTCTTCTTTTGCCTTCAGTCTTTCCCAGCATCAGGGTCTTTTCTAATGAGTCCGCTCTTCACATCCAGTGGCCAAAGTATTAAGGCTTTCAGCCTCAGCATCAGTCCTTCCAGTAAATATTTAGGATTGATTTCCTCGAGGATTGACTGGTTTGATCTCCTTGCAGTCCAAGGGCTTCTCAAGAGTCTTCTCCAGCATCACAGTTTGACTGTATGGATCACCACAAATGGTGGAAAATTCTGAAAGAGATCGGCATACCAGACCACCTGACCTGACTCTTGAGAAACCTGTATGCAGGTCAGGAAGCAACTGGACATGGAACAACAGACTNTCTCCTTGGAAGGAAAGTGATGACCTACCTAGACAGCATATTCCAAAGCAGAGATTTTACTTTGTCAACAAAGGTCCGCCTAGTCAAGGCTATGGTTTTTCCTGTGGTCATGTGTGGGTGTGAGAGTTGGCCTGTGAAGAAAGCTGACCGCCGAAGAATTGATGCTTTTGAACTATGGTGTTGGAGAGGACTCTTGAGAGTCCCTTGGACTGCAAAGAGATCCAAACAGTCCATCCTAGAGGAAATCAGTCCTGAATATTCATTGGAAGGACTGATGTTGAAGCTGAAACTCCAATACTTTGTCCACCTGATGCGAAGAACTGACTCATTTGAAAAGACCCTGATGCTGGGAGGGATTGAATGAGGGAGGAGAAGGGGACGATGGAGGATGAGATGGCTGGATGGCGTCACTGACTCGATGCACATGAGTTTCAGTAAACTCCTGGAATTGGTGATGGACAGGGAAGCCTGGCGTGCTGCAGTCTCTGGGGTCGCAAAGTTAGACGTGACTGAGCGACTGAACTGAACTGAACCCTTTGTCGGTTACATCATTTGCAAATATTTCCTTCTGTTCTCTGGGTTGTCTTTTCGTTTTGTTTATGATTTCCTTTGCTGTGCAAAAGTTACTGAATTTAATTAGATCCCATTTGTTTACTTTTGTTTTTATTTCCTTTACTCTGGGAGATGGCTTGAAAAATATATTGCTATGATTCATGTCAAAAAGTGGTCTGACTGTGTTTTCCTTCTGGTCTTACATTTATCTTTGATCCATTTTGAGTCTATTTTTCTGTATGGTGTTAAAGAGTTTTCTAATTTCATTTTTTTACATATAGCTGTCCAGTTTTCCCAGCACCACTTTGTCATAGATTAAGTGATCAGAGGTGCATGGGTTTATTTCTGAGCTTCCTATCCTGCTCCATTGATCTGTATATTTCTGGTTTTGTGCCAGTACCATATTGTTTTGATTGCTGTAGCTTTGTAGCGTGGAGAGTAGTCAGGGAGCCTGTTTCTTCCAGCTCCGTTTTTCTTTCTCAAGATTGCTTTGGGTATTCCTTTATGTCTTTTAGGATCTCTTATGTCTCTATACAAAATTGAAGAAATTCTGTTCTAGTTTTGTGAAAAATGCCGTTGGTGACTTGATAAGGATTCCATCGAATGTGTAGATTGCCTTGGGTAGTGTAGTCACTTTGATATGCAACTGTACTCTTTAGCCTAGGAGTTAGGGCTGGAAATGGAAAGGCCTTCCTCTAGCAGGGTAAGCACGTGGAGCACAGTTCACTCACGGTAGAGCAGAGGTGGCTGTCTAGGATCTTTTCTGTAACAGTCTATTGTACACCCGTCACAGTTCTGCCTGCTTCCGAGGAGTAGCGGGGCCTGCTGCTGTGCTCCCTCTGCCACCGCTCCCCTCTCCGGCCCGAGCGGCCCGAGCGACCCGAGCGTCCAGGCCTCCCCCTGCTTCTCAGTGGCCCCGGCTGTTCATTTCCCTCAGGGCATCAGCAGCCACTTGGTTAGGACCATTGCAGTATCGTAGCTAATTTGGCAGATGCATTGTTTTAGGAGCAATTTCGTGAGTTTTGACTCATGTTCTTCTTGCTATGGTCACTCTTTCCAGTTTTTAAGATATTGTACATAGATTGCTTTTGTCTCATGTTCAGTTTGGACGTGTAGTATGTACTATTCTGTCTCTTGCTCTGCATTAAGATTTACCCCTGTGAGTGTCTGTGGCTCCTTCCCGTACAGTGCTCTGTTGTTTGCGTGTATGACAGTCTATCTGTTCTCTTGTTGACGGGTATTTACAGTATTTTCAGTTTTTAGCTCCTCAGATCTGTTTCGATGTTTCCTATTTTAAATATTGTCTTGTATTTGTTATTACACTAGTTAAGCTTGTTATTAGAACATTTATTATCCTCTTAAGTGAACTGTTTTGTATAAAAGCTAAAAAAACCACCGTATCATTTCTTATTCCCACATCCTCAGAGTGTTCTTTTTACTCTTTTAGGATGCACTGTTAGTTTTTTCATCTAAGTTTGAGGTCCTGAATCATATTACTGGCTAAGGGAAGCTAGTTGCTGTTCCCTTTGCTATTGCCGATTATACCCTTGAGTTAGAGGAGTTGTTGAGAACACGTCTTTTGGTTTTTTGGTTATACCAAAACTTGGCTGACACTCTAGGTTTTCAGTGAAGAGGGAAAAAAACGCTATCAGAAACCTCTGCAGATTTATTAGATATTTGGGATGGGCTTGGTATTTGAGCTGTGCCTGATAAATTAAGGCAGCTCACAGCTAGTGTGGGGAAGTGCTGAAGGACAGGTTTCATTCTGAGCATCTGAAAGGAATCGTGCGCAGCTTGGCTGCAAGTGCCTGAGCTAGCTCAGAACTTGAGAAAGTGTACAGTGGTGTGTGCTTCTCTCCTGCTGCAGCTGCCGAGTGGGATGTCATGGCCAGCTCCTCGGACAGCGAAGATGACAGTTTCATGGCTGTGGACCAAGAGGAGACCGTGCTGGAAGGGGCCATGGAGCATGATGAGGAGCCCCACACAGCACTGGAGGTTGAGGAGACGCGACATAACAGGTCCATGTCTGAGCTGCCAGAAGAGGTTTTGGAGTATATCCTGTCCTTCCTCTCCCCATACCAGGAGCACAAAACTGCAGCCCTCGTCTGCAAGCAGTGGTATCGACTGATTAAAGGTACTTTGGAAAGGGCAAAGGTTTATTTACACATTTAAGATTTCTTTGAATGATTTTTGATCTCTGTTTCATTGCTTCCTCCCTTCCATTTATCGTGGTTCTGAAACAGCGGTAGACAGTTCGTTCGCTCTGTACATTTTTCTTTCTCTTTATCCTGCCTAGTTTTATGAACAACTTGAATACTGTAGTTTTTAATCCAATTTTCAGTTTTAAAATGAAGATTCTTTTCCTGCATATTCTTGGAGTTGATCCGGTAAATTGCATTATTCTGGAATAGGTAAGAGTAGGGATGAATATGGATTGACGGTAAGAGCTAACCTTCATACAACTCTTACATTGTCAGGACTATCGTAACTTCTTTACAGGCGACCTAGCAACCTGTGAATAGCTCAAAGTAGCTGTTTATGGCAGATGTGGAGTTATGAAAGCATTTGATGCTTGATTTTATCTCTGAACAGCCCAGGTCCTATGTATATATTTTACTTTTTAAAATGAATTTCTCCTTTTTTTCCCCTCCATTTTCTAATCAAGATTTCAGCTTTAACTAAATGTTGAGGTTACTAATTATACTATATTTTTTCAAATATTTTTTTATGTGGACCATTTTTAAAGTCTTTATTGAATCTGTTACGATATTGCTTCTGTTTTTGGTTTTTTGACCATGAGGCATGTGGGGTCTTTGCTCCCTGACCAGGGATCAGACCTGCACCCCTGTGCTGGAGAGTGGTCTTAACCACTGGACCATCAGGGCAGTCCCCTGTATTTTGAATTAATAAGAGTTATTTTGTTTTAGGTAGAAAGGGCCTTTTTTTTTTTTTTTTTCCTTAAATGAAGATGACCAAGCCAGTTGAATAGTCTTTGATCAAAGCAAGGGTTGTATTGACTTTTTCTTTGCTGGTGTGAGCAAGGCAGCCAGAGATAAGAGAGAGGGAAAAGGTGTAGATCAGAACCCGTCTTAGAATCTTTCCCAGAACCAGAGAGGCTCTCGAGGAGCAGGGTCTTCATCAGTTGTCCAGAGTGCACCCTCAGTGGCTGGTAAGGACCAGCTGTGTTGAAACTGCCCCGGGTCCTGCGCGCATCCGCTCACAACTGGTAACATCCGCATGCACAGCCTGCTTCTGTTGCAGAGTTAGTGGGCTCTGCAGGAGAGACTGGCTCCCTGCACCACGGAGGTGGATGGTTTTGCCTCTGAAATAGAGGAGGAAGAATCATACATGAGGGTTGGTGATCTAATCAAAGATATTTATTTATTCTTGGCATTCTTATCATTTCACTCGTCTTTTCTTTTTTAAGAGAAAAGAACCTTAAGTAGTATTCACAGCCTTAGGTCTTCTGGGGGAGTCACTGCCAGGACAGCGTTTTCTCCCCTCAGTCATTACCTATCTGTCTGTTATTCATTACTGCCTTATCTCAGTCCAGGATTTGAAAATTTGTACTACTTCACCAGTGTATTGTTGGCAGTATGGTCACATGTTAAAAATGGCCATGTCTTTTTAATATTCCAGTTCTTATCTGTGAGTTCAACCAAGGGAGAATGATCATCACTGGAAAACATGTTCTGTGATCCTACTTAAGGGTCCACAAGGTGGCATAAATTCAAGAATGATATTCTTTCAAAATGTAAATAATTGATTGTACACTTCATTCAAAACGTTTCTGTTTGAAATAAGATAGTAATTTCATGTGTTGGAAAAACAGATTGTTCCAGAAGTCTGAAGCTCTCACTTTTTAAAAAAATGGACTTTATTTTTTTTAAATAGGTTAACAGCAAAATTGCACGGGTCATAGATTTCCCGTATACCCTCTGCCCCCAGACACGCACAGCTTCTCCTGCTTTCAGCATCCTCACCATGGTGGTACATTTTACAATTGATGATCCTGCATTGATAACATTGATGTATCATGTCACTCAAAATCTGTGGTTTACTTTAGGGGGTACATCCTGTGAGTTTGGACATGTATATAATGACATGTATCCAGCATTATAGTAAAAACTCTGATTTTTTTTTTTAAACAGTTTTCCTTAGTTATAAATTCATCATTTTATAATCCACTGTCAGCTAGTTATTATCTCCTTGTTTAATACAGAGAATCCGTGGTCTAACCATAGATATTTACTAAACAGCTGTTATATTTCAGAGATCGTTTTACTGTATTTTTTCTCACAAAACTAAATTATCTCCCAAGTCTCTTTGTTTTGGAGTAAATAGCACCAATTATTTTGATGTTTCTTTATGATGTGGTTTAAGTGGAGCAGAGTTAAAGTGTGAGCTGATTTTATCACCTTGAGGGAGTCATTTAACCTTGGTAAAATCTAAAGATTAGATCTTCCAGTTTTGAGCTTAACGTGATTTTGTTTTCTGTCTTTGAATGAAAGAAAATCAAAGAAATTTGGAGTTCCTCAAAGCAACTTACATCTTAAAAATGTGATAAGACAATAGATTCAATTTTAATAATTTGATTTATAAGTGAAGAGTCCAGGCTGAGGCATTGGTTATTTCTGTCTTTAGGTGTAGCTCACCAGTGTTACCATGGTTTCATAAAGGCTGTTCAGGAAGGCAACATCCAGTGGGAGAGTCGGACATACCCTTATCCCGGGACCCCCATCACCCAGCGGTTCTCACACAGTAAGTATTTATCATGAAAGCAGGTCCCATCTTGCCAGCGGTCATGTTTGCAAAACTATTTTTGAGGCTTGTATTTTGTCTGACGTTTTTAATGAAGAGAATATAAATGAAGATTCATATTAATTTTACAGCCAGAGTTAGGGAAGAGCGTGAGCCTAACAGTACTGTAGTCACTGTGGTATAATTTTATGCTCTGCTTTTCCACTGGGTTTCCCCAGTATCTGTACTCCAAAGAGGTCAAGGGCCTGGGCTTTTAAACACTTGACATCGGGTAAGAGAAGGACGAAGGGAAGGTGTGCATGAAGGTGTTTCTGTGATCCTGCTTAGGGAGTAGCCAGAGTTTAGCAAGAACTCTTTATTTTAACATGGTGTGTGTTTGGCAAACACGGAATTTGACTGGGGCCACACACAAAATTTTGAACATGAAGGATATTGATTATAAAATACAAATTTAAATAATAAAATTATAAAAAAAATGTTCTGGCAAATAGACATAATTTAGAGCTTTGGCTTATTCTGGAATTAACTCTCCATTGTAGCTGATTTTTATAGATGCCATTTTACGTATGTTTTCCTTTGACTCGGGCCCCACACCTTGTGGGGTCTTAGTTCCCTGACCAGCGGTGAAACCCAGGCCCCAGTGATGAGGGCACTGAATCGTAACCACAACCGCCAGGGACTTCCCAGTATCATTTCATTCCATAGGTGACTTCTTTACCCTGAGCCACCAGGGGAAGCATTGTTGATTCATACCCATCCATGGAAGTGAGACTGAGCTGGGTTGCACTGTAGGCCAGTAAAGGTATATTTTGTTTTACGAAAGTTCATTGAGAAGATAGGGAAGCCTTTTAGAAAGCTCTCGGAATTACTGCTTCAGTCATATTTCCTGTTCAGAAACCTTGAGTGTCTGTCCAGTGGTAAAAGCTAAGCTCAGTCATATTTAAAACCCTATTTAAGCTGACTTATTTCTACATGTCCTACTTCAGCTCCTGACTTTTCCCAAGAGCTCACCTCATTTTAAGTTGTCACTTGGCTGTGCTCATTTCCTCCTCCCTGGAGTATTCTCGCCCACTTAGCTGAAGCCTGCTTCTTGAAAGCTCAGTTCAAGTTCTAGCTCTTTGGAGAAAGCTTTTCCCAACTCTCTGGGCCACAGAAGAAACTTTCCTGATCTGAACTTATGTCTGGAATACTGATTTGGCACCTAACTCATATTGTCTTTCACTGTTAACTTTTGTATCTGTGTCTCTTTTTTTTTAAGCCATATTTTGAAATTTGAGGGGAAGGAGAGTTATTGGTTATCCGTGTTACATAAGAATTACTCGCAAAGTCACCAACTTAAAACAAGACTTATTATCTCACAGAGTTTCTCAGGGTCAGGAATTTGGGAGTAGCTCAGCTGGCAAGTTCTGAGTCGGGGTCTCTCAGGAGGCTACAGCCAGGCTGTCAGCCCGGGCTCCCGTCCCCCGAGCACTCGGCTGACGCCTGGGGAGTCTTCTGCAGGCTCACTCGTAACTGCGAGAGAAGCCTCGCTCCTTGCGGTGGGACTTCTCCACGGAGCTGCTCACGCCTTGGCAGCGGGCTTCCACGAAATGAGAGGTCCGAGGGAGCAGCGGAGACGCGGGGCTGGCGGCCGTGCTGTTTCTCGCAGCCTGGCCTCTGAAGGAGTCCCGGCCCTTAGCTCTGTCCTGGGCCCCGCGGGGGCTGGCCGAGGCCACGGCACCGGGCGCTGGGCACCCGCGGCGGCCTCCAGGAGGCTGACCGCCGCAGCCGCTCGCTGTGTCTCACGCCCAGAGGCGTCCGTTGGGAGACGGGCCCGGCGGCGTCTGTGAACTGGGTCTAAGATCAGAGGGATGAGTCCAGCTGCAGGCTGCTTTCATCTCTCTCAGGGAGCTGATTCTGCTCTTGCTGTTGTAAACCCCCCGAGCAGTGGAGCTCAAAAGTGCGCTGCGTGGACTTTGGGGGAGGGAGGTGTTGGTGAGACGTGTTGGGGGGTCTGTGCGGTCAGGGCTGGCTTCCACTGGTCTCCGCCTGCGAGCCCGGCCGTGGCGTGCGTGCCCCTGCCCTGAGCGTGGGGCTGCAGCAGGCGCCCGGTGCCACTTTGGCACCGTGCGCGCAGCTGGCAGCACAGTGAAAAGACAGTGACTGCTGCTTTAGCTGCTGCTACTTGTTAGGATGATAAAAATAGTTTTGAAAGAGTCTCAGATGTTTTCAGGAGTTCATAGATATAAACTTTGCAGTAAAATTTAGACGAATTCTTGCTGAGAATATTTAATGAAATGACGGGAAGATCCATAGTAGGTCCAGTATTTATTGTTGAAGGAGGGGTGACTTCTGGTATCTACAAATGCTTGGAATGAGGAGCAGAGACAAGATTTATTTGTTCTTGCCTGTGGTAGCCTTTGTTGCTGCACGAAGAGGGCTCACTCTGGTGGCGGTGCACAGGCCTCTCGGCGGCGGCGGCTTCTCCATCTCTCGGAGCAGCTCTCAGCGCCATGGTGCAGTAGGTGGGGCTCGAGTGGTCCAGAATGCAGGCTGAGTGGTTGTGTGCACGGGCTTAGTAGCTCTGAGGCATGTGGGATCTTCCCGAACCAGGGGTCAAACCGGTGTCCCTTACATTGCCAGGTGGCTTCTTAAATATTAGACTACCACGGAAGCCTGAGGACTGTGGTTTGAAACAGTGTTGGAATCCTTTGTTGTTTAATTGCTCAGTTGTATCCAGCTCTTTGCCACCCCATGGAAAGCAGCACACCAGGCTTCCCTGTCCTTCACCATCTCCCAGAACTTGCTCAGACTCATGTCCATTGAGTGGCTGCTGCCATCCAACCATCTCATCCTCTGTCGCCCCCTTCTCCTCCCGCCTTCACTCTTGCCCAGCATCAGAGTCTTTTCTAGTGAGTCAGTTCTTCGCATCAGATGGCCACAGTATTCAGCTTCAGCATCAGTCCTTCCAGTGAATATGCAGGACTAATTTCCTTTAGGATTGACTGGTTTGATCTCCTTGCAGTCCAAGGGACTCTCAAGAGTCTTCTCCAACACCACAATTCAAAAGCATCAATTCTTTGGTGCTCAGCTTTCTTTATGATCCAACTCTCACATCCATGCATAACTACTGGAAAAACCGTATATTTGACTATATGGACCTTTGTTGGGAAAGTGATGTCTCTGCTTTTTAATACACTATCTAGGTTTGTCATAGCTTTTCTTCCAAGGAGCAAGCATCTCTTAATTTCATGGCTGCAGTCGTCATCTGCAGTGATTGTCATAGCTTTTCTTCCAAGGAGCAAGCGTCTCTTAATTTCATGGCTGCAGTCGTCATCTGCAGTGATTTTGGAGCCCGAGAAAATAAAGTCTGACAATGTTTCCACTTTTTCCCCTTCTGTTTGCTATAAAGTGATGGGACCAGATGCCATGATCTTAGTTTTCTGAATGTTGAGTTTNGCTAGCATCAATTCTTTGGCGCTGAGCTTTATTGTTTTAGCTTTTACATTTAGTCCTTGATCCATTTTGAATTATGTATGATTTGAGGGTAGGTTCCAGATTCATTCTTTTGCTTGTGGATATTAAGCTGTCACAGTACCATTTTTTCAAGACTTTTTTTTTTTTTCTTATTGAATTGTCTTGTTGAAAAACAAGATTTAATATTTTTTAAAAAAACAATTGGCCATGTGAGGGTTAACTTTGAACTCTTTTTATTTCAGAATTTTCTTTGTATAGTTTTGGCTGCTCTGGGCTTTGGTGCTGCTTGCAGGCTTTCTCTTTAGTTGTGGTGTGCAGGATTCTCATTGCAAAAGTTTCTCTTGTTGCAGTGCACTAGCTCTTGGATATGTGGGCTTTAGTAGTTGGCTTGTGGGATGAGTAGTTGTGGTGTTCAGATTTAGTTGTTCCATGGAATGGGGAATCTTCCCAGACCAGGCATTGAATTCACTTTTCCTGCATAAGCAGATTCTTAACCATTAGACCACTAGNGGTGTCCCTTACATTGCCAGGTGGCTTCTTAAATATTAGACTACCACGGAAGCCTGAGGACTGTGGTTTGAAACAGTGTTGGAATCCTTTGTTGTTTAATTGCTCAGTTGTATCCAGCTCTTTGCCACCCCATGGAAAGCAGCACACCAGGCTTCCCTGTCCTTCACCATCTCCCAGAACTTGCTCAGACTCATGTCCATTGAGTGGCTGCTGCCATCCAACCATCTCATCCTCTGTCGCCCCCTTCTCCTCCCGCCTTCACTCTTGCCCAGCATCAGAGTCTTTTCTAGTGAGTCAGTTCTTCGCATCAGATGGCCACAGTATTCAGCTTCAGCATCAGTCCTTCCAGTGAATATGCAGGACTAATTTCCTTTAGGATTGACTGGTTTGATCTCCTTGCAGTCCAAGGGACTCTCAAGAGTCTTCTCCAACACCACAATTCAAAAGCATCAATTCTTTGGTGCTCAGCTTTCTTTATGATCCAACTCTCACATCCATGCATAACTACTGGAAAAACCGTATATTTGACTATATGGACCTTTGTTGGGAAAGTGATGTCTCTGCTTTTTAATACACTATCTAGGTTTGTCATAGCTTTTCTTCCAAGGAGCAAGCATCTCTTAATTTCATGGCTGCAGTCGTCATCTGCAGTGATTGTCATAGCTTTTCTTCCAAGGAGCAAGCGTCTCTTAATTTCATGGCTGCAGTCGTCATCTGCAGTGATTTTGGAGCCCGAGAAAATAAAGTCTGACAATGTTTCCACTTTTTCCCCTTCTGTTTGCTATAAAGTGATGGGACCAGATGCCATGATCTTAGTTTTCTGAATGTTGAGTTTCAAGCCAGCTTTTTTACTCTCCACTTTCACCATTATCAAGAAACTCTGGTTTCTCTTTACTTTCTGCCATTTGAGTCGTATCATCTATATATCTGAGGTTGTTGATATTTCTCCTGGCACTCTTGATTCCACCTTGTGATTCATCCAGCCCAGCATTTCACATGATGTACTCTGCATGTAAGTTAATAAGCAGGGTGACAATATACAGCCTTGTTGAACTCCTTTCCCAATTGTGAACCTGTCATTTGTTCCATGTCTGATTCTAACTGTTGCTTCTTGACTTGCACAGAGGTTTTTCAAGAGACATGTAAGGTAGTCTGTCTCTTAACGTTTATTACCATCTGCTTTTTACCATAATTATCTGTGCAGGAGAGGCTACATGCTAAAGAAAAACTTTTGATTTGGGAAGCAAGTTCCTTGGCTCCTCTGATCGACACTTTCCTCGTCGACACTTTCCTCGTCCGTAAAATGTGTATACACCCATCTGTTTAGGAGTTTTCCACAGTTTGTTGTGATCCACAGAGTCAAAGGCTTGTGTAGTCAATTAAGCATAAGTAGTTGTTTTTCTGGAATTCCCATGCTTTCTCCATGATCCAGTGAATGTTGGCAATTTGATCTCTGGATCATCTGCTTTTTCTAAACCCAGCTTGTACACCTGGAAGTTCTCAATTCACATACTGCTGAAGCCTAGCTTGAAGGATTTTGAGCAGAACCTAGAATTCAGTTCAGTCGCTCAGTTGTGTCCGACTCTTTGCAAACCCATGGAGTGCAGCACTCCAGGTTTCCCTGTCCATCACAAAATTGCATAGTTCCTCCCAACTGTCTTCTCTCCTTAATTTAGTGAATGGCGTTATCATCCTCTCTGTTATACAAACTTGAAAGCTTGGTTTCACACTCAGTTCCTCTCCCTCCCTCAACAACAGGAGTCGAACCTTGCTGACTGATCTGTCTCTGCAGTGTCTCAGGTCTTTCATTACTCACACTTACGACTTAATCATCCCATCTTTCCTAAGTCTTTTCTTCCTCCTTTCCTCCCCCACCTCCCTCGCTCCCACATTGCAGCATCTTACTTCCCCGACCAGAGATCACACCTGTATCTCCTGCAGAAGTGTGGAGTTTTAACCACAGGATCAAGAGGGCTGCTGCTACTGCTAAGTCGCTTCAGTCTGTGTGACCCCATAGACGGCAGCCCACCAGGCTCCCCCATCCCTGGGATTCTCCAGGCAAGAACACTGGAGTGGGTTGCCATTTCTTTCTCCAGTGCATGAAAGTGAAAGTGAAGTCGCTCAGTCGTGTCCGACCCTCAGTGACACCATGGACTGCAGCCTACCTGTCTCCTCCGTCCATGGGATTTTCCAGGCAAGAGTACTGGAGTGGGGTGCCATTGCCTTCTCTGAGGATCGAGAGGGAAGTCCCCCTAAATCTTTTCTAAACAGTCTTCTTAACCTTTTCTCTTCATCTGAACCTGGTCTAGACACTGTTGGCAGCCATCCCTAAAACTGGGGACAGTGCCACCTCCTCGGGCATTTGGAAATATGCAAGGTCATTGCTTATTGTCTTGACTGGAAAGTACCGCAGGCAGTTAGTAGGTGAGGACCAGGGTTGCTGAATGTCCTGTAGTGAATGGGATGATCCTGCACTCAAAGGAGCTGACCTATTCAAAATGACAGGTGCCCCGTGCTGGGAAGCACTGCAAATCTGACATAAAACCAGCCGTGTAACTCCTCTGCCAAAAAGCCTCAGCCTTTCTGCACCGCATGTGGAAGTTTCCCCTCCAATGGCCTTCAAGGCCCCAGCTTACCTTTTCAGCCTGACTCCCTGCTGCATCCTTACACAGCCAGGCTCTACCCACACAAGATTCTGTGTTTGTCTGAAATTCCCTACTTTGTGGCTTTACTTAGATGCTCTGATTTCATTTCCCTTCCCCTCCCTTTCCTTTTCAGCCCCTAGATATGTTCCCCCTTTCTTAATTGACAGAAAATGTCCTGACCTCTCAAACCCATCTAGGAGATAAAGCCGAAAGCCACCTTCTTTCACACTGTTCTCAAATTGCCCAGTGTGGAGATTAAGCTCTTCTCTTTCTCTGCTTATGCTGCCTCAGTACACTCTTCATACCTTCCTCTTAATGTTGATTACCATCTGCCTTTTACAGTAATTATCTGTGTGAGAGAGACTACATGCCAAAGAAGAACTTTAGACTTGGGAAGCAAGTTCCTTGGCTTCTCTAATCCACACTTTCAGAAAATGTGTATAACAAATTCTGTTTGTGCCACAGGTTACTAGGAGATTTAATTGGGAGAACACTTGTAGAAATATGTTTTAACCTGCAGAATGGATGGAGGAACCTGCAGAATGATAAGATAATGACGTTGTCTCCTCCACAAGGTCCTTGTCTCCTTGAGAACACTCAGGTCCCATGTCTTAGACACCTTGTGCCCCTTTCACAACTCCCGGTTCATAGTTGACATCTATTTAATTCTGTGGAATTATGTAACAAAGATATGAGCCATAGAGCTTCTTTCTTATGTAAAAGTCAAGACAGAAAATGCAGGGGAAGTAAATGAAGCCAGTTCCCCCAGTTATTCGATGAGTGTTTGTATGGCCAGACGTGCAACTCGTGACTAAGGTAGAATGTCCCTCTCAGATTGACATAGAGCTCTGTTGAGTGCCCAGCATTACGTTTTGAAAAACCTTTTGGTGTTCAGGCTGCATATATGGTCGGGCCATTCCATACACATGTTAATCTTGCTCCTGCAATAGCCGGCAGGCCCAGACTGGATAACCAACCTGTCTTCTTCCATATTTAAGTAATTACAGGCTTTATCAAGTATGTCCTGGCTTGTAGATGCTAGACACGTGACAACCTAAGCATGGGATAAATGCCTCAGGCCATTTCCCTGGAGACAAGAGAGGAAACGAGAGAATTTCACCTCTCAAAGTGCAAAAATTGGAGTTCGGTGAACATTTAGTGATGACCAGGCGCCATGGGAAATAGGAAACAACTGGGAGACCTTGAACTTCAGGGAATTAGAGTATAGCAGGAAAGTATTCAGAACACTGAAATCTCTTTGCTTACTGTATGTGTAATTGTGAATGTTTGATTTGTCTTCAAATAGGAATTACTAGATTTTAACTTGAGGCATGTGACTTTTAGGAGTTCTTCATGGAGCAGTCAAGCACATTTCAGAAGATCTGAAGAGATTTAGCAGTTGGAATAATCACATTCTCAATGTTCAGTTCAGTTCAGTTCAGTCGCTCAGTCGTGTCCGACTCTTCACGACCCTATGAATCACAGCACACCAGGCCTCCCTGTTCATCACCATCTCTCGGAGTTCAGTCAGACTCATGTCCATCAAGTCTGTGATGCCATCCAGCCATCTCACCCTCGGTCATCCCCTTCTCCTGCCCCCAATCCCTCCCAGCATCACAGTCTTTTCCAATGAGTCAACTCTTTGCATGAGGTGGCTTTAGCATCATTCCTTCCAAAGAAATCCCAGGGTTGATCTCCTTCAGAATGGACTGGTTGGATCTCCGTGCAGTCCAAGGGACTCTCAAGAGTCTTTTCCAACACCACAGTTCAAAACCATCAATTCTTCAGCGCTCAGCCTTCTTCACAGTCCAACTCTCACATCCATACATGACCACTGGAAAAACCATAGCCTTGACTAGACGGACCTTAGTCGGCAAAGTAATGTCTCTGCTTCTGAATATACTATCTAGGTTGGTCATAACTTTTCTTCCAAGGACTAAGC
>SJYV01005445.1:0-55797 GCA_006410875.1 Neotragus pygmaeus | reverse complement strand
CTAGACGGACCTTAGTCGGCAAAGTAATGTCTCTGCTTTTGAATATACTATCTAGGTTGGTCATAACTTTTCTTCCAAGGACTAAGTGTCTTCTAATTTCATGCCTGCAGTCACCATCTGCAGTGATTTTGGAGCCCAAAAATATAAAGTCTGACACTGTTTCCACTGTTTCCCCATCTATTTCCCATGAAGTGATGGGACCAGATGCCATGATCTTCATTTTCTGAATGTTGAGCTTTAAGCCAACTTTTTCACTCTCCTCTTTCACTTTCATCAAGAGGCTTTTTAGCTCCTCCTCACTTTCTGCCATAAGGGTGGTGTCATCTGCATATCTGAGGTTATTGATATTTCTCCCAGCAGTCTTGATTCCAGCTTGTGTTTCTTCCAATCCAGCTTTTCTAATGATGTACTCTGCATATAAGTTAAATAAGTTTATTGCTATAAAATTCCATAGCATCTAATCTATTTTCTTGTATGAAACAAATGCTCAACAAATCTTTGTTGAATTAGCAGATGGTCTTTTTAGCTCTCTTCATTTCTTTAAAAACTGTTACATTAATGAAATTAAGTATTGTGTTATTATGATTCATTTTTGAAAATGTCCATTTGCATGGACACAGATCTGTATATACTGTAATGAACAACTAATAATACTTTTGCCTTCTAAACTCAAAGAACAATTTGTAAAATATTCATAATTAATTAATTTTTTCTAGTGATCAGAATAAATAATTTCTTCTTTTTTTGAAGAAAAAACTAAATGTACTATTTACCTTTCAAAAGAGAAACTAACAAAGCTGAAAGTATCTTAAGTACCTGATAATAGATATTGTCTTTTATTATACTTAACAAGGCAGCAGAATCTTCTGTATTTCTATTCTACAGCTTTGTGCTGTATAAACCAATTAGCTCTGCATACAACTACAAATAAATTCCAATCATTAATTCAGCATATAAAATTATTACTTTCAAAGATATTTGTTATCAAGTGAAATTAATGGTCATCTCTTTCCTATACAGAAAATATACAACAAATCATTATTCAATCATGACTGATGATGTTAATATATAACAAGCATATGGTTATAAAGAAATGAATTGTATTACCCCTTTGACACTCAGTTGTAGCTAAAATTGTGTGATGTTTTAATGAACAACTTCCAAATAATTGCATTAGAATCAACTACATATTTAAGTGTTAAAAGGCAACATAAAGAGGGTAAGATTGCCTTTCCCCAAGCTCAACAAAAACATACTTGTGTTTATTATCCCCTAAACTATTTTCACAGCATTTTATGAAATATGATGTATTCTTGCTTGGAAAATGCCATGGATGGAAGAGCCTGGTAGGCTGCAGTCCATGGGATCACAAAGTCGGACACGACTGAGCAACTTCACTTTCATTTTTCACTCTCATGCCCTGGAGAAGGAAATGGCAACCCACTCCAGTGTTCTTGCCTGGAGAATCCCAGGGACAGAAGAGCCTGGTAGGCTGCCATCTCTGGGGTCGCACAGAGTCAGACATGACTGAAGCGACTTAGCAGTAGCACCAGCAGCAGCATGATGTGTTCAGTAATATTTTGGGTGTTCTAAAAAAGAAAAAAGTAGGGAAGCACATGTCAATACTCAGAAAACTAAGATCATGGCACCTGGTCCCATCACTTCATGGCAAATAGATGGGGAAACAATGGGAACAGTGAGATACTTTATTTTCTTGGGCTCCAAAATCACTGCAGATGGTGATTGCAGCCANTAATCTATTTCTCACTTC
Source organism: Neotragus pygmaeus (assembly GCA_006410875.1). Lineage (NCBI taxonomy): Eukaryota > Metazoa > Chordata > Mammalia > Artiodactyla > Bovidae > Neotragus > Neotragus pygmaeus. Next base: position 54,026 of record SJYV01005445.1, on the reverse strand, counting down.
CACTGTATAGTCATAATGGATTTGATTTATATCATACCTGAATGATCTAGTGGTTTTCCCTAATTTCTTCAATTTAAGTCATAATTTGGCAATAAGGAGTTAATGATCTGAGCCACAGTCAGATCATGTCCTATGTTAATAAAGAAAAAACAGCCTCTGCTCTCATACAGTTTATAATCTAGAGGAAATAACAAACAATAACCCAGCAAATATCAAACGGGTGAAACATATTTGATATGCATTACAATTTTATTTTTATTTTTGGCTGTACTGGGTCTTCATTGCTGTGTGGGCTTTTCTCTAGTTGTGGTGAGTGGAGGCTACTCTCTAGTTGTGGTGTGTGGGCTTCTTACTGTGGGCCTTCTCTTGCAGAGCACAGGCTCTAGGGTTCGGGGACTTCAGTAGTTGTGGCCTGTGGGCTCAGTTGTTGTGGCTCCTTGGCTTAGGTGCTCCTCGGCATGTGTGACCTTCTAGGATTAGAAATGAAACACAAGTCTCTGCATTGATAGGACGATTCTGTACCACGGATTCACCAGGGATGCCCTGGTTATGCATCATAATATGATACTCTCTCACTTATAATAGTGTAGTCAACTGCAAAAAATGGCCACAATTCGCCATCCTTTCTGTTTCCACAGCCCTGCAATGTGACACAGTAGCTTCTATTGTTAAAAGCTGAAATCTGTTTCCTCTCCCCTTGATTCTACGCTGTCTGGTGACTTGACTAATGACATGACAGTGTGCCTGCTCTGAGCACTAGCCTCAAGAAGCCTAGTATGCTTCTGAGTCTCTCTGACTCTCTCTCTCTCTGCTACAAATACACACACACATACACACATGTGCATAGTAACCTGCCTTTTCATCATGTGAATAAACTGGCCTAGACTTCTAGAATATAAGAAGCCACATGGATTAGTCTTCCTAGTTCCTAATGACACACAATTGAATGGGCTGAATGAATGATCTGACCAAGGCCAGGAGAACATGCCTAGCTGAGCTCAGTCAAAATAGTTTACTGAAAGAATCATGAACTACAAGCAGTTATTGTTTTAAAATGTCATTGCAATAGTTATTATGAAGTAAATCTAACCTATCCAGTTAAATAAAGGATACGTCAAGAAAGGCCTTAGAAGATGAGACTTAAACTCAGATCTAGAGGAAGAAAAGGAGTAATATGAAGAGTGGCTGAAGGAGCACTCCAGGCAGAGGGACCTNATTATGAAGTAAATCTAACCTATCCAGTTAAATAAAGGATACGTCAAGAAAGGCCTTAGAAGATTAGACTTAAACTCAGATCTAGAGGATGAAAAGGAGTAATATGAAGAGTGGCTGAAGGAGCACTCCAGGCAGAGGGACCTTCATGTGCTGAAACATTTTGATTGAACTAGTTGGTGCACTATATGAACTCATGGTAGTGCAATGGGAATGAAATATATTGAACGATAGAAGAATGGGATAAGGCAAAATTGGAAATGTAAGCAAGAGCCTTATTATGCAAAGCTTTGTAGGTCATGAACAAAAGTTGGCTTTTATCCCTAAAGGCAAGGGAAACTACTGAATATTGCTTTTAAGCAAGGAAGTAACACAGTTTAATTTATATTTTAGAAAAATTAATGTGGCAAAGACCAGATGGGAAATTATTACAGTAGTCTGGGAGAGATCTAGTAGTAATTTTTAATTATTTCCCATTTTCTTCCCCTTAGTAGACNGTAAGCAGGGTGACAATATACAGCCTTGACGTACTCCTTTTCCTATTTGGAACCAGTCTGTTGTTCCATGTCCACTTCTAACTGTTGCTTCCTGACTTGTGTACAGATTTCTCAAGAGACAGGTTAGGTGGTCTGTTATTCCCATCTCTCTCAGAATTTTCCACAGTTTATTGTGATCCACACAGTCAGAGGCTTTGGCATAGTCAATAAAGCAGAAATAGATGTTTTTCTGGAACTCTCTTGCTTTTTCCATGACCCAGCGGATGTTGGCAATTTGATCTCTGGTTCCTCTGCCTTGTCTAAAACCAGCTTGAACATCAGGGAGTTCATGGTTCACGTATTGCCTAGAGGAGCTATCCCACATTGAAGGTCAGGAACGGTGACGGTAGGGAGATACCCTTCGTCCAAGGTAAGGAGCAGCGGCTGTGCTTTGCTGGAGCAGCCGTAAAGAGATACCCCACACCCAAGGTAAGAGAAACCCAAGTAAGATGGTAGGTGTTGCAAGAGGGCATCAGAGGGCAGACACACTGAAACCATTCTCACAGAAAACTAGTCAATCTAATTCTCAATGTTATTAATATTTTTTTAGCAGGGTAATCATACTGTACAATGGACAGTAACTTCTGTATAGCACATTCAAATGGTCTGCGTATTCTGAAAGGAAAATGTTCTGTTTGGGTGGAGAACTTTGGTGAAAGGAAATATCTGCTTGAGTGCTGGTATTTGCTTAAATTCTTAGTTTTTTCTAAAAGGCCCATTGAATTTGTTGGGTCCCCAACTCCCACTCAGGCCAACACGTCGGCGTCTTAAATAAATATAAACAAACATAGTTCAATAGGGTGCTTAAAATATTCAAGGGTATTATTGATGGCTGTTTTCTCATTCTCATTATGTCTGAGTTCTAAACATAGCTACCTAAATTGACTCTCTTCCTCTCCAAACTTTGTTGATAATGCCTGCTGGATGTTGAAAATACAGTGTGTGAAACTTGTCATTTCAGTCCCATCAGTTTAGCATAGAGTTTGGGCTGTGCCTTCCTCTTCCAGAAGCCTTTGTTTGCTCAAAGAGAGCAGGAAGATGCCATTTGCCTTATTTTAGTATAGGATTGAAATACACGTGTTGAAGATCTCACGGGGCCAGCTGCTGGCTAGGTTTTCAATCCAAATAGAGCAGAAGAATGTTTGCTGCCTCTCTGAAAAATAAAGGCACTGTGTTCTTTAAGCAGCTGCCAAGAGTTGGTCTTTGAGAAATAGTGGGACATAAATGAGCCCTTGACTGTTTTAGTTATGAAATCATGGATTTGTCTTGTCAAATATTGTTATAATGGACCTCAGTTAGAGTTTCAGAAGACAAGGGACATAGCTAATTTCTGTTCTGGGGTTCCGGATTATCCAGAGGAATAGAATGTTCTCTTATGCTGGGCACCAGTCAGGTCATTTTAAAATTGCCCTGATTTGTTGGAGTAGTTAGTTCAAAAAAGGTATGAAAAGACCGAGATACTTGAAGCTTAATGGCTTTAGTGGAGATTAAAGTGTGGCTTCAGTAATTATCCTTTTTGTTTGTAGAATGTCATCTAACTTGATCCATTGTTATTTGCAGTGCTTAATAACTCTGAAACATGAGCAATGGAATTACATAGAGTCTTCCTTTTTGGGGGGCTGCACAGTTTGGGGGGCAGTGAAAGCATGAAGGCCTAACCACTGAACTGCCAAGGAATTCCCAGGATCCCACGCCTTAATAGCCTTTCTTATTGGGATGTTAATGTAAAAACTGATTTAGTTATGGATTGCAAGTTATTTTCAAGGCAAAGAAAGAGGGGAAGTTCCCTGGCAGGGGGCCTGGGTTCAATCCCTAGTCAAGGAACTGAGGTCCCTCAAGCTGCATGGCACCATCAGAAAATAAAAAAGAAAGAAAGTAGTGGAAACTGTGAAATCATGTTACCCTTCGTATTCCATCGTGGCATGTTTGAGTTCTGGGAGTAATTAAGTGTTCTGCAGATGTGAGCCTGTTGACGATTAAACTGCATTTCATTTCCTAATATCTCTCGTTTCTTTAATTTCGTTGTTAATTTGAAAAGTCTGTAGCTCTATTATTGTGCATTGTTAGCGGTCAGATGTTTCAGATTTACTCCTTCCACTGGCTGAGACTACGGGGCATAAGTGACTGAACACATTGCTTTTATTATCTCTTAACTCATCCAGTTTTCAGATGTGGCTTTCCTAGTGTGGAGAGTCCTTAAAGGCCTATCAAGTGGGCTGAGTTTAGAAAAAATAAAAAAGGAGGGTTATTCCCAGAGCGTTTGTGTATCACAAGAGCTAATTATAGCAGTAACATTTCCCTTTTTCTGAGCTTGAGTAATGGTGCCAGAGTTCAGGAGAGATCTTAAAAACAGTGATGGACGAAACTGAACTGGACCTACCGATGGGCTGGATGATCACCAAAGCCGTGCCGCCCTAGTGGGCCAAACCTCTGAGTTTCTTTTCCCTTTCCACTTCCTTTTCCGTGATGCTTAATGTCTTAGCCTAGTTTCCCTTTGAGAGGTTTGGTTTTCCCACTGATGTGCATGGAATGGATGAATAGTTTTGCTCTGCTCTTTTCCCCAAGACCCAGGATGGTGAATGCAGAGCTGTGAGGGGCATGGCCATCTCTCCCACAGGATAGAGGCCGCGTGCGCTCTCTGGGAAGCACGGTGGTGGAGCTGAGCTTCCACGCGTCTTGTCCAGGCCCCAGCTCTGGTCCTCCTGGTGTTAGGGGAACAGCCCCTCTCACAGCCCCTGACTCCTGCCTTCAGAATAGTGTCCGCTGGTGAGGTGTATATGATCACCTGGTTAAAAAGGCGTTTCTTGGAGACCTCGGTGCTTTTTGTTTACTTACTTACAGTGTGTGTTTGCTTTTGGTGTGCTGGGTCTCTGCTGCTGAGCGTGCGTGGGCTTCTCTTGCAGAGCGGGGCTCTCGGGCGCGTGGGCTTAGCAGCTGGGGCTCCAGGCCCAGTATCCCGGGAGCTCCAGCAGTCATGCTGCGGGGCTGTCACTGCCCGAGGCGTGTGGAGTCTTCCCGGGCCAGGGGTGACCCCATGCCCCCTGCACTGGCAGGCGGATTCCTATCCGCTGTACTACCAGGCAAGGCCGACGCGGGTGTTTTTTACGTGTTACTTACCGCGTTGGTTTTCCATTCAGCACCGAGCAGTCAGCTTTGGTGGCTTTTGGATATACCTAGGAGCTTAATGACTTTCACGGTTTTTCTCTTGGTGATTTGGGGACCATACTACCTCTGAGATCCCCAAGCTACGTTGGTTCCATGTCTGGTTACTTTGTGGCATTATTAAAATTCTTTTCTGTCATTCTCTTTCACATAAAGTCGTGTTTATTGTTTTGTTTCTTCACATTTCATTTGAAAGCAAAAGCAGTAAGAGGGGTGGTGGAGAGAAATGAGAGGACCGAGAGTCCTCTGTTAGCAGTGACTCTCTTCCGCTAGCCCGCGAGGATATGATGCAGTTTCAGGCTAGTTATGGAGCTGTGCTGACGCTTCACTCGTTGAGCACTCTGAATCCGCATTCTTGTGTGCTCTTGCTAGAATTATGCTGTCTTACGTGATAGCATCGGCAGCCTGCTGAGTGTGCTCAGAAGCAACATTTCCATAGCTTCTCTCTGGTCCTTAAAGGTTACTGTAGTGTTGAAGCTGAAGACACGAGGCTGGTTACAGGAACATTGGCACCTGGTAACAGCTACGACATGCGTGAAATGATCGGCCTTTGAGAGATGCAGGCTATAGTCACGGTGTTAGAGCACCTTCCAAATCAGACGCCAGTTGCTCATCAACTGTTTTCTTTCCAGGTGCGTGCTATTACGACGCTAACCAGTCTATGTATGTGTTTGGAGGCTGTACCCAGAGCAGTTGCAATGCTGCCTTCAATGACCTCTGGAGACTTGACCTAAATAGCAAAGAATGGATCCGACCTTTGGCTTCAGGTGAGAGAGAAGATGCTGCTCTTTGCCCCTCACCAGGTAACTCGCTTTGCACGGACACTCATGATCCTTTCGGTGTTGGTCTCAAGAACAGATTACTGGGGCCCCAGGTCCTTTGTCAAATCTGCTTGTAAACACTAAAGAGTAGCTTGTGTACGGCCTTTGTATTCTTTCTAAATTATACTTTCTCATTAGTGTTGGTACCCTGCCAGAGTTGCTGTACTGCCGTGTGAATTCATTTGTGTGGTTTTCTCAAGTCCTTGTACAGGTGTGATATGCTCTTTGGTATGAAGTTGCAGTAACAGCAGCAGCACGGTCGTGAGAACGGTAGTTGACTGACAGAAGCTGCTGTCCCAGGGCTAAGATCTCTGAATGTCGCTTGTTGTTGCCAGCTCAGGTATTTAGGGAGTGTATGAAACATGCCTCTGCTGGTTCCTCCTAACTGCTCAGGAGTGTGGGAAAATTCCACAGTCGGCGCGGCCCCGCATCGTCCCCCTGCGCCAAAATCCGTGCAGGAAGCTGCTGGGTCATTTTCTCTTTTGACCTAACCTTTCTTGGGGAAGAAGAACGCGCACACACATGATTGTTTCTGTACTCACAAAGCGGGGTGGCTTGAAAATGCAGTTACAAGCTTGGAGGGCTCGGGTGATGGAGGAATAGAGTCCACTGAGTGTAAAGCACCCTGCTCAGCTTGTTGGCAAGCTTTTCCCAAACAGTCTTCTTTTGGCCTTGCAGGGTTGCAGTTCATCGTACTTATTTAGGTCTTGTTTGCTTTGATTACTAAATGGAAGGCAACATGGTATATTAAAAGGGGCACTGGACTAAGAGGTGACGTGAGTTTCATTTCCTGGCAGAAATCACCAATTCTGCATGTAACTATGACCAAGTTACCGTATCTCTCTGGAAGAAGTGTGCAGGCGGATAAAAAGATCCTGTTTTTAAACGAGTTGAGAGAGCTGCTGTGTGTTTCCCTTTGTTTCTGTGATGATTGCTCTGAGTGTCTCAGTCAGGCACATAAAATCTTTTTTTGAGAAGAAGCTGCGTGTTGCTTCCTCAGCGCTGTAGCCCCTGCTGCTTCCTCTGCGGCAGACGGCTAAGGAGGGAAGCACAGAGTGGCAGCAGGCGTGCAGAGCTGGGGCTGGGCGTGAGCACGTGGGACCCTGGAAAGGTATCGGAAAGGTGAAAGAGTGTTAAGCTTTAAAATGTTTGAATATTAGGACGGTTTTAGAGGCTTCAGAACTTTGTACTTTGGAGCATTTCTCTTTCTAGCGCTTTGTAACCCCTGTTGCACTTAACACAGCATTGATTAATACTTAGAATCATGGGTTCTAAAATGCTTAAGGGTCCTTTTAGCTTAAGCATCTTATTGCCATTGTACTTATTGTCCAGGCCCCATTTCAAAGTAGCTTTGATGTCCCAGTAACAAAATGCCAGTACTGCCTTTCTCTGTTTCGTAACCAAGCTTATGCCTTTGGGGCTTCCCTGGTGGCTCAGAAGGTAAAGCATCTGCCTGCGGTGCAGGAGACCTGGGTTCTCTCCCTTGGTCAGGAAGATTCCCTGGAGAAGAGACTGGCTTCCCAATCTAGTAGTCTTGCCTGGAGAACCCCATGGACAGAGGAGCCTGGCGGGCCACAGTCCATGGGGTCACAAAGAGTCGAACACTGCTTGAGCAATGAACACTTTTATGCCCTCGACAATTTGGCGTGGGTCTTGCTCTTTCTTGTACGTGTGGACTTGGGGACCTTCATAGCCTGTTGGCATCTACTTTGCTTATTTTTCCTTATTTTTCTTTACGAGATAGACGTGGCATTTTTGTTGTTGTTAACTACTAAGTTTAAAGACTATGCTTTGAATCCCCTAGGTAGAAGTATCAGAGAAATAACTGTCTTTGTAATGCAGATTTTATAACTGATCTGAATTAAAGAACAAAACAAAACAGGATTGGACTGTTCCCTTTTATAAAACATATTGGCTCCTAAAAGTTTAAAAGTAATTTTCTAACAGAATATCTTAAAGAATCTGCATCACTCTAATCTACAATTAGAGGCTATTTTTTGTTGGGGGGGCGAGGAGTGGAGACTGAGCTTTTTGAAATGTCTAGTTTAAAAAAAAGAAGTAGTTTTAATTAGAGTCCTATGAGATTGCTGGCTTCCCAGATGGCACAGTGGTAAAGAATCAGCCTGCCAGTGCAGGAGATGCAAGAGATGTGGGTTCAATCCCTGGATTGGGAAGATCCCCTCAAGGAAGAAATCGTAACCCACACCAATATTCTTGTCTGGAGAACCCCATGGACAGAGGAGCCTGCTGGGCTGCCGTCCATGGGGTCACAGAGAGTCAGACACGACTGAGCGCATTCACACAGAAACATATGAGAGTCTCGTTTAGGCAGAAATCCCATGGGAAGATTGCCTGGGGAAATGTTCCTCTCTGCTGTCATGAGTCCCAGCCAAACATCAGTGATTCTTCCTGAATAAAACACAGTTGTTGGTGTGTCTTGGTGTGCCTGACTCACCCATTTGAGCACTTGGAGGTGGGTAAGTTGGATGGTGCCCGAGGGGAGGGTGCTGCCTCCTGCCCTTCGGTACCAGATGCGAAGTCTTCCAGCATTTGAGTATCTGCAGATGAAGAGTGTCTAGAGTGATAGTTTTAACCATGTTCAGTCTTCAGGTGTAGCTCTTTGGAAAAGAGCATCAAACAAACAGTGGAGCAGCTTGCGTTGGGAGCAGAGTCTTAATACAGAACACTGCTGCCCCAGTCATCTTTTTACCTGTGTGGTTGGTTATATTGCACAGGAGACTGGAGCATCTCATTTTGCTTGGTGTCTTAGCACAGGCTGCCATAACAAAATACCACAGTCTGGGGGGCTTTAGCCCCAGAAACTTATTTCTCACAGTTCTGGAGGCTAGGAGTCTGAGATCCGGGGGCTGGTGAAGGCTCTTTTCCTGGCTGTCAGAGAACCAGGCAGCAGAGAGTGTCCACGTAGCAGAGAGTGAGTTCTGGTATCTCCTCCTCTTTTTGTAAACCCAATTATCTCCCAAAGCTCTCATCTTCGTGTGCCATCGCCCTGAGATTCAGACTCCGCGTGTGGGTTTGGGGAGGACGCAGCCCAGTCCATAGCAATTGGAAATAATGTGTTTTGTCAACAAAAGCTTGTCCTGCGTTTCTTTGGAAATGAGAGGAGGAGGAGCCTCTGCAGGGAGGCGGGTTGTGATGAGTGTTGCGATGACGATGACGGCTCTGGCTCTTACGGTTGAGAGAGACCCGTGGCAGGCGCTTCTCCGTCGCTTCTGCTGAGGTGCCGCCTCCTCCCTTATACACGAGGATAGGTGAGTCCTGCCTTCGTGGAGCTTATACTGTAACAGGGAAGAAACGGTAAACACATAAAGGAAGCGAGGAGTGGGACGTGAAATGAGCAAGGGAAACAGCCTCTTCTGCCGCGACATGACGGGTGCAAGGTGCAGGGCAGGGAAAGCGGCGCGTGCTGCAGGAGCGGGAAGCAGCCCTAGTGCGCACACGTGACGAGCAGGCTGGCGGCAGAGGCAGAGCGGGGGTGCAAATGGGGGCCAGGGGTGCTGCGACCCTGCAGCCAGGGTAAGGAACACTGCTGCTGCTGTTTAAGACATGGATTAAAGGAAGGCAAGAAGATGGGGTGGAGAGAACAGATAGGCGGATGTCGGAATACCACCGTGAGAACATGTATGTGATGGCTTGGACCAGGGTCGCAGCAGTGGAGATGGAGAGAAGAGAGTGAATCTGCACTGAGTCTTTATGTTAAAATTGATGGGACTTCTTGATGGATTAGATATGGGAGGGTGAGAAGGGCAATCAAGGCTGACTTACGTACAGTTAGGTTGATAGTGGGGCCATTTGCTAAAACAGAAGAAATATTTGGAAGAGTTTTGTTTTTTTTGAATCTCTTTAAACATTTAAGTGGTGGTATCAAATAATTGGTTGTTCTGGGGAGTCTGGCACGTGAAGTGGAAGCTTGACTTCCCATAGATGATGGCACAGCCCTTCTGCTCAGCTAATTCTGCTGTCATTCTTCATTTTGTTTTTCTGTTTGTTTGTTTGTTTTGAATTGATTTTTGAGTTTTATTGAAATCTTACATGAACAAGAAATTGGAAATACAATCACATCTAAGAACAAATTGTCACGGCTTTGATGTTTAAGCCAAGCAAATTTTGTAGGGCAGGTTTCAAAAAGGTGTGAAGTTATAACAATTTAAAAACACAGTTGACCTACTTCTAGGAATGCAGAACATACAATCATAGGTTATTTTTAATAGAAGAAAGCCTAAAATTTGTTTGCTTCTAATTTCTTCAAACTACTAAGACAAAGCACTAGCTTGTATTTTTATTTACAGCATACTCCATACCCCTATGTAAGCTGTCCCAGATCCAAAAAATGAAACTGTACAAAACCAAAGGTTCTGCAAAATCATGATTTTAACAGTGTGCTCAGCTTGTTTTGAAGCTAAAATGAAGCCTGAAACGATGAAAGCATTGTAACTCCCAGAATAAGGGAACTCTGCAAGCCCAATAATGTCCAAGAGCATTTATGAAAAGAAGAAAAAAAGAATTGAGTATATACACAATAGTGATTTCTTCAGCCAAATACAAATGGCAGCAAATTGCTACTTAAAGATGAAACAGATAAGCCAATTTTTTTTGAAGGATGTAGATCTAGAGCCAATCGTATCTTGTCAATATCATTTCAAGCCCTCACTTGTCTATTTCCACTGTTGCCCATAAGTATCCTGATAAAATTCCTGGTTGTCATTATTGTAACCATAGTTACCGAAATAGTCACCACCTTGCTGAAGCAGCTGTTGAGCAATGGGTTGGGAACCCCAGTTCTGTTGGTTGTTGGTCTGACGGCACTTGGAGTCAGGTTGGTTGTACCCGTCTGCCTTTCTCTTGCCTCCTACATTGCCCCCACGGTTGCCCCGAGATCCACGGGAACCACGGCCTCTCTGCTGTTGTGCAGGACCCCCTCTGCCACCCCTAGAGCCTCTTGGTGGTCCCAAAGGTGCCCCCCTTTGTGAGTAGCCAGCTCTGCCTCTTGGAGGTGGTGCTCCCCGCCCCCTTGGTGGTGGTGGAGCACCTCGCCCTCCCCTTCCTCCTCCTCTTCCTCTTACTGCATAGCCATCATCATAGCCGTAGTAGGGATCTTCATAGCCTCCACGATAGTCGTGATAATCATAACCATAGTAANAGCTCTGCCTCTTGGAGGTGGTGCTCCCCGCCCCCTTGGTGGTGGTGGAGCACCTCGCCCTCCCCTTCCTCCTCCTCTTCCTCTTACTGCATAGCCATCATCATAGCCGTAGTAGGGATCTTCATAGCCTCCACGATAGTCATGATAATCATAACCATAGTAAGCGTCATAGCCATAGTAATCTGGAGGGTAGCCGTATCCACCTCTCCCCCTACCACGACCCCAACCTCTAATTGGAAGTGGCATGCGAGGAGGAGGGTGATAGGAATAATCTTCATACGCAGTACTCCTGGAGGCCTGTCTTGCAGCTTGGCGCTCTTTCCTTTTCCTGTCTGGTGGCTTGGCTAAGACTATTTCAAACTCTTCTCCTTCTATTTCTTTGCCGTTCATTTCATCCATGGCTTTAACAGCTACTCCTCTGTCTTCAAAATGAACAAATGCATAATCTTTCAACTTCTTCACTCGTTCAGATTTTCCAAATTCAGAAAATGACTTTTCCAATGTTTCTTCTGTCACTGTAGCAGCCAAGTTTCTCACAAGTAAAACTTTCACCTTAGCCGTGACTTCTGGATCTGGCTCTTCCACCGGGTCAGCCCGTTCACCTATAGCTGCATTTCCCCATACGTTTACTCTTCCACTCCTCAGCCAGCCTCTGGCTCGTGCTGCTGACTTGTGATCCTCATGCTCAGGGAAGCAGACCCCCGACTCTTCTTTCTGTCATCGGGTTGATGATAGAGAATGACGTCCACCAAACCCTCTATGACTTTACTGAATTCTTCCAGAATGTTTTCTTTAGCCTTATTCTTCGGAATTGATCCAACAACAAGCCTGCTGTTTGCCACAGAAACACACACTCCAAGGCGTTTGCCAGGGTGGATTTCGTAGCTGCCACACAGTGGAACAGCTTCCTGTGCAGCCTCCTTTCCACAGAAGGTGATAGATGCGTGCCCTCCGTTCTGACCAGACAGTGGGTCCATCATAAGACGCGGATCCCAGATGGCACCAGCTTTTCAAAAAGGGGCACCAATTCATCCTCGTATAAATCGCTTGGTATCTTACCTACAAAGACTTCTGTTCCAGTTCCAGGTTGCACACCAGAGTACACACTGTCTGGGGGAGGACCACCATACTTCCTCTGTCCTGTGGTTACGTCCAAGGTATAACTGGTCCTTTCAAGCAACGCCTTGATCTTTGCTTCATCATGTCCCTTCGTGGACTCTTGCACCTTGCTCCCCTGTTTCTCCCTTTGCCTGTAGGTCTTCATAACTCCACATAAAAATGCTCTTTTGTTCTAAACATGTGATAAGTCACTTTCCTTGAACTGCTGTAGTACAGACAGTTCCTTCTTCATTAAATTCCCTGAGAGCATCAATTGCTCTTTCATCCAGATCAACATAAGCTACCAGTCCTGTCTGAAATATTTCATCAAGCCTTTCTGCCACCTTCTGAGGGAGGCCTGCCTCTATCAGTGTCTTGTAGTGTTCTGTGTGATTTGCACTGGAAGTATCCATTGGTTCTTCCTCTTCTTCTAACTGTACCACATTACCATTCACCTGATTAGCCATTTTATTATGCTGCAGGGCAGAGCTGGGCCCGGTGGCTGGGCCCATGAGAACCAGCACGAGGCACTTTGAAAACGACTAGAAATGGCATGCACACCACCCCCTCCCTCATTCTTAAAATTTTATTCATGCAGCAAATATTTATGGACTGCTTACTCTGTGCCCAGTATTCCTTCAGATGCTGGAGATCCATGAGTGAATAAAACAGACAAAAATCATGCTCCTAACGGAGATTAAATTCAAGGGAAGGGAAAGTGAAAGTCGCTCAGTCTTATCCGGCTCTTTGTGACCCCCTGAACTGTGCATGGAATTCTCTAGGCCAGGATACTGCAGTGGGCAGCTGTTTCCTTCTCCAAGGGATCTTCCCAACCCAGGAATCAAACCCAGGTCTCCTGCATTTCAGGTGGGTTCTTTACCAGCTGAGCCACAAGTAAGGGAAGGCAATTTAAAATGACAAGTACATAACATAATAGAAGATGATTAATGCCCTTGAAACAAAACTGTAGCATAGCAAAGGGGATGAGGAACAGGGAAGACTCGTGGAGAAGGCAGCAGCACAGTGAAGATGGGAGGGCACGAGGCGTACCGTGTGGCATCTGAGAACCTTCCAGAGAGTGAGCAGTGCGGGGCTTCCGGGGCGGACGTGTGCCTGGACAGTCTGGGGATAGTGAGGGATCCTCTGTGGCTGGAGCGGAGGGCACAAAGGAGGCTGTACTCGGAGAGCTTAATGCAGGAGAGGCTGCCACACACGCAAGGCTTTCTGGCTGTTAGAAGGGCTCCGTGGGCTTTGTCACAGTCTTTGAGTGAAATGGCTAGTCATTTAGGCTGCTGAGAAGACTGTAAGATGGCAGGTGTAGAAATGAGATCAGTTAAGAAATGGTAGCAGTAATCTCGGAGGAGGCGATGGCACCCCGCCCCAGTGCTCTCGCCTGGACAATCCCAGGGACGGATAAGCCTGGTGGGCTGCCATCCATGGGGTTGTGCAGAGTCGGACACGACTGACTTCACTTTCACTTTTCACTTTCACACATTGGAGAAGGAAATGGCAACCCACTCCAGTGTTCTTGCCTGGAGAATCCCAGGGACGGGGGAGCCTGGTGGGCTGCCGTCCATGGGGTCGCACAGAGTCGGACACGACTGAAGCGACTTAGCAGCAGCAGCAGCAATAATCTAGGCACGAAGTGATTTGGGTGAGGATATTAGCAGAAAGACAACAGTTGGCTGCAGTGGATCGAGTCCACAGTTTGGATGTGGAGTGTAACAGAGGAGTCAGGGCGAGAAAATCAGGGGAGTATGGCGTCTTGGCAGCTACCCTGCCTGCACGTGCTTCCTCTCCACGGGAGGGGAAATCATCAACCACGTCTTATGCAGCTAAGCGGTCAAGTCTGCAATGACTGAGACTTAGGTTTGAATGTAGCCAAGAGTCTTTTCAGTGAGAGGTAGGGATGAAGGCCTGCTCGGAATGGTTTTACGAGAATGGGAAGGGAGGAGCTGAAGGCAATGTGAACAGCCCATTAGTTTTTTTAAGAATGTTNTGCTTCATCATGTCCCTTCGTGGACTCTTGCACCTTGCTCCCCTGTTTCTCCCTTTGCCTGTAGGTCTTCATAACTCCACATAAAAATGCTCTTTTGTTCTAAACATGTGATAAGTCACTTTCCTTGAACTGCTGTAGTACAGACAGTTCCTTCTTCATTAAATTCCCTGAGAGCATCAATTGCTCTTTCATCCAGATCAACATAAGCTACCAGTCCTGTCTGAAATATTTCATCAAGCCTTTCTGCCACCTTCTGAGGGAGGCCTGCCTCTATCAGTGTCTTGTAGTGTTCTGTGTGATTTGCACTGGAAGTATCCATTGGTTCTTCCTCTTCTTCTAACTGTACCACATTACCATTCACCTGATTAGCCATTTTATTATGCTGCAGGGCAGAGCTGGGCCCGGTGGCTGGGCCCATGAGAACCAGCACGAGGCACTTTGAAAACGACTAGAAATGGCATGCACACCACCCCCTCCCTCATTCTTAAAATTTTATTCATGCAGCAAATATTTATGGACTGCTTACTCTGTGCCCAGTATTCCTTCAGATGCTGGAGATCCATGAGTGAATAAAACAGACAAAAATCATGCTCCTAACGGAGATTAAATTCAAGGGAAGGGAAAGTGAAAGTCGCTCAGTCTTATCCGGCTCTTTGTGACCCCCTGAACTGTGCATGGAATTCTCTAGGCCAGGATACTGCAGTGGGCAGCTGTTTCCTTCTCCAAGGGATCTTCCCAACCCAGGAATCAAACCCAGGTCTCCTGCATTTCAGGTGGGTTCTTTACCAGCTGAGCCACAAGTAAGGGAAGGCAATTTAAAATGACAAGTACATAACATAATAGAAGATGATTAATGCCCTTGAAACAAAACTGTAGCATAGCAAAGGGGATGAGGAACAGGGAAGACTCGTGGAGAAGGCAGCAGCACAGTGAAGATGGGAGGGCACGAGGCGTACCGTGTGGCATCTGAGAACCTTCCAGAGAGTGAGCAGTGCGGGGCTTCCGGGGCGGACGTGTGCCTGGACAGTCTGGGGATAGTGAGGGATCCTCTGTGGCTGGAGCGGAGGGCACAAAGGAGGCTGTACTCGGAGAGCTTAATGCAGGAGAGGCTGCCACACACGCAAGGCTTTCTGGCTGTTAGAAGGGCTCCGTGGGCTTTGTCACAGTCTTTGAGTGAAATGGCTAGTCATTTAGGCTGCTGAGAAGACTGTAAGATGGCAGGTGTAGAAATGAGATCAGTTAAGAAATGGTAGCAGTAATCTCGGAGGAGGCGATGGCACCCCGCCCCAGTGCTCTCGCCTGGACAATCCCAGGGACGGATAAGCCTGGTGGGCTGCCATCCATGGGGTTGTGCAGAGTCGGACACGACTGACTTCACTTTCACTTTTCACTTTCACACATTGGAGAAGGAAATGGCAACCCACTCCAGTGTTCTTGCCTGGAGAATCCCAGGGACGGGGGAGCCTGGTGGGCTGCCGTCCATGGGGTCGCACAGAGTCGGACACGACTGAAGCGACTTAGCAGCAGCAGCAGCAATAATCTAGGCACGAAGTGATTTGGGTGAGGATATTAGCAGAAAGACAACAGTTGGCTGCAGTGGATCGAGTCCACAGTTTGGATGTGGAGTGTAACAGAGGAGTCAGGGCGAGAAAATCAGGGGAGTATGGCGTCTTGGCAGCTACCCTGCCTGCACGTGCTTCCTCTCCACGGGAGGGGAAATCATCAACCACGTCTTATGCAGCTAAGCGGTCAAGTCTGCAATGACTGAGACTTAGGTTTGAATGTAGCCAAGAGTCTTTTCAGTGAGAGGTAGGGATGAAGGCCTGCTCGGAATGGTTTTACGAGAATGGGAAGGGAGGAGCTGAAGGCAATGTGAACAGCCCATTAGTTTTTTTAAGAATGTTGCTATAAAAGAGAGCAGGAAAGTGGGATGCTGAGTGGAGATTAACGTGGAATTGAGACGATTTTTTTTTAAGATGGCAGTTATAGCACGTTTATGTGCTGATGGGAATCTAGAGAGAGGAGCTGATTTGGACAGAGAGGAAGAAGTAATTGCTAGGACAGCGTCTTTGAATAGTGATAAAACAGAATCTGCTCTGCAGGTGGAAGGGTTGACTGGACAGGAGCATTGACCCTTTATCTGTGGAGCACGGAGTCTGTGATACCAGATGTTGGCGGGTGGGTGGAAGTTCTCTCCTGACCGCTTTATCACTCAGATGACATAGTGAAGGGCGCGAGAGAGCAGAGCCGCTGGATACCCTGACCAGCGATGCTCAGTGTACAGTTATGTTCACTGTAGTCTTTGCCGGGTGGCCCTGGGAAGTTAAATGTCTCGCCTTCTGGTGTTATGTTAAGGTAACACCTTCCTTCCTAATCGGTTTTGAGTCGGCTTGTGTTCACTTCCCAAAGCAAACAGGCAGTTCTTAGGACAGGTACTTCAAAAGACTAATTTCTAAACCACTCTTTCTAAAATACCCTTTATTCATACTGAGGCTAATTTGGGCATCTGTTTAATATATGATATCATAGGAAGTAAAAGTATTAGTTGCTCAGCTGTGTCTACTCTTTGCAACCCCGTGGACTGTAAACTCGCCTGGCTCCTCTGTCCATGGGGTTCTCCAGGCAAGAATACTGGAGTGGGCTGCCATGCCCTCCTCCAGAGGATCTTCCCCACCCAGGGATCGCACCTGGGTCTCCCACATTGCAAGCAGATTCTTTACCATCTGAGCCACGAGGGAAGCCCTATGATATCATAAGCACAGCCTGTCAACTCCAGGCCTGGGCACAGTTGATTTTCCTGTTGCCTTTTCCCCACTCTACCCCTCCAGCTCCTTCCCTTTCAGCCACACATGAAACCCCAAATGATGGCCTGTGGTTCAGACCTCTGTTTTAGGAAAAGGCATCATGGTCTACTCCTCCATCAGTGTACACAGACCCGATGCTTGTTCTGATCTTGCGCTTGCTGCTCCGGAGCTGCCAGCCTTTGACGTTAATCACGTCTGCATTCTCTGGGCCTCAATTTCCTTCCCTGTGTAAAGAGGAAAAGATAAGACCACTGTTTGTAAAACCACACAGCAGATCACCTAGGA
The DNA here is from genome assembly GCA_006410875.1 of Neotragus pygmaeus. Lineage (NCBI taxonomy): Eukaryota > Metazoa > Chordata > Mammalia > Artiodactyla > Bovidae > Neotragus > Neotragus pygmaeus. The sequence continues at coordinate 36,951 of SJYV01005445.1, read as the reverse complement.
AATTTACTAAAATTCTAGATTCCTCAACCTCATAACAGAGTCAGTCACCTAATCTCAAGGGATTGGGGATAGAGTGGTAGATCTGCATTTAAAAAAATAAAGCGTCCCAATTGATTCCAAACCTAGCTGAATTTGGAAGCCCTGGATCGCGGTGAAGTCTCTTGGTTTCTTTCTGGGCAGACTGTGACCTCACTTTGTTACCACAGTCTATTGGGTGGGTGTGCGCCAAACTGGGCTCCCTAACTGTTCTTAAGAATGGCCACTCCCTGCTGTCCGAGCTGCTGCTTTCCAGAAACAGCTACCTGTGAGCCTGGTCAAGTGGAGGAGGCATGGCTACCACTCCAGTTTTCTTCCCTGGAGAATCTCATGGACAGAGGAGCCTGGCAGGCTGTATATAGTTCACAGGGTCGCAGAGAGTCAGACATGACTGAAGCGACTTAGCAGGCACACACGCACCCTCGTTGAGAGCCGCTGACCTTCCAAGGAAATGATTATGGAGAAGGGTTTGGAGGTGGAGTATGTGCTGCCCCAGACTCTTCACATGTGCTGTCTAACTCTCAAACCAACCCAGGTAGGTTGGCTCTGCTGTTATCCCCATCTTGCAGATGAGGAAACAGAGGCTCAGAGACTCAGCTAGTAGTTTACCTCAGATGACACAGTCAGTAAGTGACAGAGCCGTGATTGAAACACAGGGTTTTGTCTTTTGAGTCTGTGCTTTCTCATGCTGTGACAGGCTGCGAGTAATTTTGTTTTTTTTCTGCCATTTCTAGTTTGACATCAAGTTTGCTTTTGTTTTTTATTTAATTGAGGGATATTTGGTTTGTGGTATTGAGTTGGTATCTTCCATACATCAGCATGAGTCACAGGTATACACACACCCCCTCTCTCTTGAACATCCCTCCTACCTCCCACCCCATTCAATTTTACTCCTTAAATGGACTTTATGTTTCAGATTAGAACAGAGTTCTCACACCCGGTTTTTCCTGTTAACATCTAGTACATTTAAGACAACTAATGAACTGTACTGATATTTTATTAACTAAAATCTGTACTTTATTCAGATTTTCTTAATTTTTTTATTCTAATGTCCTTTTTCTGCTCCAGGATACTTTACCTGCAGGGTACGTTACATTTAGTCTTCATGTCTCCTTAGGTTCCTCTTGGCTGTGACAAATTCCCCAGACTCCTTGTTTGTTGATCTTGACAGTGTTGGAGATGCTGTCAGATAGTCTGAGGACTGTCATTCAGTTACGGTTTACCAGATGTTTGTCTTGCAGGTGGACTGGAGTTACGGACTGGGGAGAGGAGGGCTGTGGTGCATCATATCCCAACACGGGCACACACTGGCAACATGATTTAGCACTGTTGGTGCTAGCCTTGTCGCTCAGCTTGAGGGAGTGTTCATTAGATGCTGCTAACATCATAACTTTCTGGCCGTTATGTCTATCATCAGAGTCAGGAAAGGATGATGAGCAGAGGGTGTGTCAGTGCAAAAACCTTTTCATAGCATAGAGAATTTTAAAATATCAACATGATTTGCATTTTTAAATTTTTTGGTGGCAGGCTGGAGTTTGCTGAAGACGGAATCTCTGCTTTATATTATGACCTTATAAAATGACCTTATATTATGATCGTATAAAATCAAGATCCTTCCAACTATCCAGAATCAGAAGCTCTGCAGGAAATAATTTTGTTTCTTTAGGACCATTCCCCAAGAGGAAAAAATCACATCTTACAAAATCACTGAGTAGTCTCACAGAACAGCCAGTTTACTTTTGGAGTCAGGGGCAGGAAAAAGAGAAAGAAACGGTCATATCAGATGTCTTTAGGAAGGCCAGAATATCCTTGGAAGCTGGAAAGTGCTGGAACTGTACAGAAATAACTGCCCAAACTGTTACTGCTTCTCTTCTGTGTGATGCCTTACAAGTGATGTGCGTAGGGCTCCTACGTCCTTTGAGGAGCTTTCTGCTCTGTGTCTAGTGCTTACTGCCCTCGGTGAGCCTGTGGTAATGTCACCAAGACAAAAAGGCATCTGGGATGCCCAGCACCAGGCAAGCGAGACAGCTGACAGAACACCTGCTCTGGCAAAGACCGCCCCGCGCCTCCCCGCCTCAGGCCCAGATGTCAGTGCTGACACTGACATAGCTAGGTGTAGAATGTTGTTAGAATAAAATACATACGTGTACCCACAGGCATTGGCTTCTGCTTTTTTAGCAGTATTTTGCATCTGAACACTTGATACATTTTTAAAAAATCAACATGATGTGCAGATGTGTTCTGAGAATACCCATCTATGGAGATAGGGGAGAAGTGGATGCTTACCAACTGGCAAATATTGCAGCAAGAGGACGCTGTTTCATGCCTTTCAAATACACCTCAAGCCTCTATTTTCTGTCTTAAAAACAAATCATTGACTTCACTGCTTAAATATCTCTTTTGTGAAAAATCCCAATCAGTACTTCCCTGCAAATCTTTTCTTGATTATCAAAATATGTTAACATCCGTCCTTAGTTTATGTCTTCCACATTGGAAATTCCACATCCTTCAGCTTTATTCATTTGGTCCAATCCATGAGCCTTTTCTGTTCTTGCTTAAAACCCTCTAGTTTTTTTTCCCCCTTATTTTAGATAGAAGTTCAGAGTGTCATTAAGAATAAGCAGTGACTTTCCTTAGACTCCTGAGCTCTCGTGGATCCTATGGGCTATCTTGACGAGTAGGTTTTGGTTGCTCTTGGATTCCTTGTGCAGTAAGACTTTTTTTCTGGTGTTTCTGTTACTGTCAGATGTCCACATAAGCCCCTGCCCCGCTCTCTCCACCTCCCACGACAGCATTTCATGTTTTATGACCACGGTAAACTTCATTTTGTATGATTTATTAACACTATGTCCTGAATGAAATTTTAGAGAGCTAGTCCGATATAGGGGAACACAGAAGGTACTGTCCTTGAGTGCTGCTCACTCCTTGCCCATGAATGACCCTGTGGCCGTCCCGGGCACTCGGCAGTGCTGTGTAGCAGCTCGTGCCCCATGCACACGGGTTTGGCTGTTTACTCTCTGTGCAGTCCAGGGTCAGGCCAGTTTCTCAAGTTTTCCAAGTCTTACTATCTTGAGGTTTTGTGAAGAATCTACAGGGTGCTCTTTCGAGGCAGGTGAGAGCAGTGTTTGGTCATTTATTATCTTAAAAATATCAACCTGATTTCTGGGAAACTGTCCTTTCAAAGCTGAGAAGCTACCTCTCATCTTTTCTTTGGGAGATCAACTCTTGAGCTTTAATTGACTCTTTTTATCAAAGAAGCAGTGAGACAGGCTGGGACCTGGTTCACTCTGCTGTGGTGCTTGCACCGGGACAGACCTCTCCTCCAGCAGTGAAGAACAAAGAAGCCGTGTGGGACTAACTAAAAATAACTGCATGCTCAGCTAGAGCAAACTGGACAAAAGCTGCAGAAAAACTGAAAAGAATAAAAAATAAAAAAAACCAACGAGCGCCACTTCTGAAGAGCCAGGAGCACAGTAGGGTGTGGGAGCATCAGCAGGGTACTGAGCATGCTGCCTGCCTGCAGCGCCGCCAGAGGGCGCACTGCCAGGGGGGGTGCACCGACAGGGGGAGCATCGCCAGAGGGAGCACCGCCAGGGAGCGGGCAGAGCACCGGGGCCAGCCCCTGGCCAGACCCCGGCACCGCCTGCCGCACCCCGCACTCCGGACGCCCCTTGCACGCAGCGCCGCCAGGGGGCGCACCGTCAGGGTAAGGGCAGAGCACCTCCTGAGGGCGGGCAGAGGGCTGGGGCCAGCCCCCGGCCAGAGCCCGACACCCGCTGCCGCACCCCGGACGCCCCCTGCACGCAGCACCACCCGGGGGGCGCACCGCCAGAGGGAGCACCCCCAGGGGGCGGGCAGAGCGCCGGGGCCAGCCCCCAGCCAGAGCCCGGACACCCGTTGCACACCCCGCACCAGGAGTAGGCCCCCCGACCCCCCGGCCCACCTGCCTCATCAGGGCCCAGCAAAGGCTGTCCTGAATTTCTCGTCTGGTCTACAGTCACTTTCTGTTGATTGAGGAAGGCCAAGAACCCTGTTTGGCAACAGTAGTATCCCTGATGAGTCTCTCTTCCATAGTTGTCTTGAAAGTGACTATGGGCTATAGATTTTGCATGCAGTTTGTTGAGTTTTACACTGTGTTCCTTTTTTGCATCCTCTTCCAATGTTAGTAAGCTTTCTGAAACCCCATTGCCTGCTCCTGAAATGTCTTGCTATTTTAGACACACATATATATAAATAATGTCTGATCGCTCTGTGTACATTACAGAGCGATTAGATGTAAGCGCCTCACGTAATGAACTCGAGTTCTGACAGTGGATGGCTGGCGTGTCTGTTGGTGGAAGTAGTGGGTGACGCCAGGGGCAGTAGTGTGGCAGTAGCTCCGACATCAGCTGTTTCCTCTTCCCTAGTATGTTGAGACAGTTTACATGAAGGAGAAGGAGCGGATCGTAAGTGCCCATCACGAGTACCGCCATGAGATGGTCGCCGGGGGCAGATGCAGAGTGTTTCTGTCACTTCATGAGATTCCACTGTGTCCCTTTCCTGTCGCTGCCACTCCCCACAGATGCGACCACCGTTCTGACTTGTAAGAGAGCTTTTTTGAGCTTCACCTTGATTTTTTTTTTTAGATTCATGCACAGGCTGGATCTATCTGTGGTTTGTTCCTTTTCGTTGCTCTGAGTGTTCCATAACATGAATATAGCCCCTTTTTTTGAACCTCGTTCGCCTATTGATGGCTACTTTGGTTCTTTCCACTTTGAATGTACATGGAGTCAACATTCTTGTATAAGTTTGTGGACATATGTGCTCATTGCTTACTTAAGATCTCCTTGTCAGCCTTAAGGAATATTATAGCTGCAGTCAGTACCCAGAGAGTTCTTTATTCACTTAGTCCTGCTCTAAGTAGGAGGTTATGATGATATAACAAAGTATTTTAGAGGTCTGAGGAGGGAAGACCACTCAGCTGGTATAAAGATATATGAGTTATTAGGGCCTCATGATGTGAGAGCTGGACCATAGAGAAGGCTGAGCACCGAAGAGTGGATGCTTCTGAACTGTGATGTTGGAGAAGACTCTTGAGAGTTCCTTGGACTGCAAGGAGATCCAACCAGTCCATCGTAAAGGAAATCAGTCTTGAATATTCATTGGAAGGACTGATGCTGAAGCTGAAGNCTTCTGAACTGTGATGTTGGAGAAGACTCTTGAGAGTTCCTTGGACTGCAAGGAGATCCAACCAGTCCATCGTAAAGGAAATCAGTCTTGAATATTCATTGGAAGGACTGATGCTGAAGCTGAAGCTCCTATACTTTGGCCACCTGATTCGAAGAGCTGATGGTGGGAAAGATTGAAGGCAGGAGGAGAAGGGGACAACAGAGGATGAGATGGTTGGATGGCATCCCCAACTCAATGGACATGGGTTTGGGTAGACTCTGGGAGTTGGTTATGGACAGAGAGGCCTGGCGTGCTGCGGTTCATGGGGTTGCAAAGAGTTGGACACAACTGAGTGACTGAACTGAACAAGAGCTTAAGTAATGGAAGGAACGTGTTGTTGGAGGGAGGGAAGTTTGTTGGTAGTACTGTTAAGAGTACGGCTTTTGTGCCGAGCAAACAGGTTTCCATCTGATCTCTTTACGCTAAGGTTGGATAGTAACTGGATGACCTTAGGTTGTTTAACATTTCACTTGCCTCACCTTTAAGGCAGATATGGTACTATCTGCCTTTCAGAGTTTTTGTTCATATTCTATACAACACAACACACAGATGGAGCGGGGGTGTGCAAGCTGGTTGAGCAGACACCTTTATGTATGCTTACAGAAGTACTAGGTAAGAAGTAGAGTGGTCAGTCATGAGTTATCCTTGAGTTCCCAAAGCTTGAAAACCGATTGCATTCATTTCTTTGTTTGTTTATTTTCGTGCCTTTATTAATTGAGTGAAAGTAAAAGTGAAGTTGCTCAGTCGTGTCTGACTCTTTGCAACCCCATGGACTGTAGCCTACCAGGCTCCTCTGTNAGCTTGAAAACCGATTGCATTCATTTCTTTGTTTGTTTATTTTCGTGCCTTTATTAATTGAGTGAAAGTAAAAGTGAAGTTGCTCAGTCGTGTCTGACTCTTTGCAACCCCATGGACTGTAGCCTACCAGGCTCCTCTGTCCATGGAATTTTCTAGGCAAGAGTACTGGAGTGGGGTGCCATTTCTTTCTCCAGGATATCTTCCTGACCCAGGGATCGAAGCTGGGTCTCCCGCATTGCAGGCAGACGCTTTACCATCTGAGCCACCAAGGAAGCCCATTAATTGAGTATTTATGCCCAATTCTGTTCCGAGTACTGCAGCTATAGATGTGAACAGCAGCAAGGTCTATAAGACAATAAACAAAGAAAATAGAAAGAACTACAAGAAAGTAGATAGAGGTGTTTAAGTTATAAAATGTATATAGAGCCAGGACTTATGTGGATGGATGGGTTTTAAAAGAAAATATGATTTATGAGGAGAACAGTAGTAAACTAATGAAATGGGATTCTGGTCGCAGTTTTATTTGTCCACACTGTGTGGCTTGCAGAATCTTAGTTCCCCAACCAGGAATTGAACCTCGGCCCTGGCAGTGAAAGCACCAAGTCCTAACCACTTGACCGTGGCAGAATTCCCTATTATAATTTTTTTTTTAAGACCAGTTGTTTTTATTAAGGTTATATGCTTTTGCTTAAAATGACTCTGAAATACTTGAATCTCCAGCTCCAGTTTTTTGTTTTCATAGGAGGAAGGCATCCAGGGCCCAGATATCGCTTAGACGCACCAGTTGTCATGAAGAAGGCATAGGGTGTTACCTAAGTAACTACCTTAAATTCTTTGTCTTATTAGCTCCTTCCTGACTCATGGGCCCGTTCCTGGTTAATCTTCTTTGAGCCGGTGATTTCTCCTTGTCTCCTCTAGCCCTACGCAGTCCTGAGCAGCCTGGATCTGTGGTGGTCCCGGGAGATGTGAATGAGAACAGAGCCAGTGGGTTCCCCTAGGAAAGGAAGGCATCCTTTCTGTTTATTTATAAAGTTCAGATCCTGGGATTTTTCCAGAATACATGCTTTTCTAAGGTGGATGCACCTTCTCTCCTGGTGGAGAGAAGAGTGGAGACATTTATGTAGCACAGACCTGGGTAAACTCTGGTCCTCCAAGGGAGAGGAGAAATACGTTCATACCATATCTTAGTTTGGCTCTCTCCTGCCTGACTTAAGATTTTCCTGTTTTGATACCAGGCCAGAAACTTTATGACTAGCAGCATTGTTTTCACTTCTAAACAGAGCCACTTAAAAGGGCACACACTCCCACCATCAGAACTGCAGTTAACAAGTTATCAGATTAAATTCAGATTCTGGACCTTGTCTCCTTCCCCAGAAATTGGATCAAAAGACTACTTGAAATAGAAACAAGGAACTGTTACTGGTTTTCATGTTAGCATTTCGCTGATAAGTACTGCCCTGATTATCAAGTGGTCTTTCATGTGGGTTTGTTTAGAAGTGAAAACAGTGCCAACTGGGAATTTCTCTTTATTCATGCCTGTAGCGTATATAGTTATGAGTGAGTGTGGGAAAGTCGCTCAGTCGTGTCCGACTCTGCGACCCCGTGGACTACACAGTCCATGGAATTCTCCAGGCCAGAATACTGGAGTGGGTGGCCTTTCCCTTCTCCAGGGGATCTTCCCAACCCAGGCATAGAACCCAGGTCTCTCGCATGGCAGGCAGGTTCTTTACCTGCTGAGCCACTGGGGAAGCCGTAGCATATAGCTATGCAGAATCTGAAACATTCTTGTGCCCGTTACACAAGCCCTTTTGTTTTGGATGTTCTGNCCCAGGCATAGAACCCAGGTCTCTCGCATGGCAGGCAGGTTCTTTACCTGCTGAGCCACTGGGGAAGCCGTAGCATATAGCTATGCAGAATCTGAAACATTCTTGTGCCCGTTACACAAGCCCTTTTGTTTTGGATGTTCTGTAAATGACCCAATAGGTGGTGGTGTTAAAGATGTAGGTATAATTGCAATAATGAAAATGTGTGCCCTGAAGCTTGAGATCCAGACGAGCTTTAGCTTTGTCTAATATTAGTGAGTTATTTTGATATCAATTAGTAACTTTCTGACCATGCTACAACTGAAGAATAAAATAATGAAAGCAAAAAAAAGAAAGAGTGAGGGGGAACACCCAAAGAAGCGTTTGGCCTTTTCTCCTAGTGAAAGGCCTCACGGGAGGTTGTGACTGACTGGAGCTAGGTCTCATCCCAACCCCTGAGGGATCCACAACCATTTGGCTTCCATGAGTGGGTTCAGTTCCACAAGCATTTTCATAAGAAATAGTTCCTGTCTTCTAGGCTAAATATAATAACACTTACTTATTGGGGGGCTCTAAATGGATCATTTCCAGAGAAGGCAATGGCACCCCACTCCAGTACTCTTGCCTGGAAAATCCCTTGGACGGAGGAGCCTGGCAGGCTGCAGTCCCTGGGGTCGCTAAGAGTCGGACACGACTGAGCGACTCCACTTTCACTTTTCACTTTCCTGCATTGGAGAAGGAAATGGCAACCCACTCCAATGTTCTTGCCTGGACAATCCCAGGGAGGGTGGAGCCTGGTGGGCTGCCGTCTATGGGGTCGCACAGAGTCGGACACAACTGAAGTGACTTAGCAATAGCAGCAGCAGCAGCAAATGGATCATTTCAGCACTGTACTAAATATAGCATATACTAAGAATGGGGCTGGATACAGGGCATTCACCCCTTCCTCCTCTAGGAGGGTCTTTAGCCCAGCATGGGAAGGGGTGTGCTGGCAGAGGTCCTGAAGAAAGCCATGTCTAGAAGAATTCCGTTCCTTTGTATCCAGTACCATGTCCTTGGTGACCAATTTAAATCCCTACTTTAGACTGAATTAAGGAGCACAATTGGCGGGAACCAAGTCTTGGAAAGCAGGAGTTCAGGGGTTTTGTAGTGACTTTGCCAAAGAGTAAATTTATATTTAAAGTTTTGTTCTTTAAAATGAGCATTACAGTTTTGTATGTTCCCTGGACATCTCAATATTAAGTAATTTCGGCGTGATTATTATTGGCTGCATTGAAGTTAAATTGGAAACATTTTCATCAGCTGAAGAGAAATTGATGTATCTTTTCCAAACAGAACCTCTGAGGTCCTGGCTTTATACTGGAGACCGTTCTGAATAGTTATTTGTCTTCAAGGTGTTCATACTCTACAGCAGACTTCCTGTTCATACATTGTGTTCTTCTCAATTTTCCTTTTTCCTCCCCTTTCCTCAAACCATAAAACCATGAAACATACGTTTCTTGTTCTACTCACAAAGTTTTCCCTATAAAATCAAACCAGTTCAGAGATACACACAGTTAGATTATGACTCCAGTAGTTTCCCTTTAAAGAGATTCCTGCCTCCTAAGTTATAAGTGCCAGCTTAGCTGCTTGTGCCCTTTAGGTTTTCTGGTTCAAATGCTCATGTGATGCTCTGGGAAGCGGCTCTCCAAATTACTCTCCTGACCTCTGACTCCTGCTATCCGGGTCAGCCACGTCACACACTACCACAGTGACAGCTCTGTTCACCAAAGGCTTGGTCTGTTTCCCAAGACCCATCGGGGCTCTTAGCAGCAAAATCCATCTCTCCCACCCCCACACGCAGCAACTCAAGCGTCTCACTAGCACGGAGAAGCACCCACACACGAAGCCATGAGGTCGGGCTGTTGGTGAGTCTGGCCTGTCTGGTCTTATTTTGCCCTCCAGGCCAGTTTTGTGTGGGAAGGACGAGTGAACCTCATTTGGAGCTGCGAGTGAATGCCTTTCCTTGGACCTACCCTAAGAAAGTGAGTGCGTGTGAAGAGTTGTTAATATGAGATGGAGAGTATGACCTCAAACCTCAGTCCCATTATTCATTCTGTAAATGTCCCCTTTGGCATCATTACTGTAAAATAAAATTGTTTGAAAGCTCCAGGGAAAAGCTTTTGACTGCCAGTTAAAAACTGATCATGCAGTTTAGACCATGTCCCCCTTTATAAAAAAGCAAACCATACCCCGAAGCATCCCATGAGCAGGGTGGAGGTTCTTTGGCCCAGTTCTTTTCTCCTGGATTCACTGGCATGCTAGTGAGTCTCTCACAGTAAAATTTTTCATACTCACAGTTTTCTTGTTTTCAAACTTTACCTCTTACAAGTACCTAGTACTGAATCTGTAGTCGTGGAGAGCCATTAGCAAGTCATTTATTCCTGTAGATAAGTCTAACAGGGATTCATCTGAAAGCAGCAAGTGGAATAACTGTTTCCATTTTTTGCAGTGTAGGTTCAGTAGCCTGCAGATGAGGATGACCAGGGAAATGTTTATCTATTGAAAATGTTAAAGTAGTTCCTTTCAACACCCCTTTAATCAGAGCACTTGTCAGGGAAAACTTACTTTGGACCCTTGTTCGTGTAGTCACACACAGAGTACATACACAGAACAAAGTCTGGTTACATTCAGTGTTAAGGAGAATCATCTACACTGGGGAAAAGGGCAAAAGGAGGACCAGGTGGCCTTTTCATGTCATATTGGAGCATCGTGTAACTACAGGAGTGCCCGGATTCCAAGGGCTGATGCCTGATGATCTGAGGTGAAGCTTGTGTAATAATAAAAGAAGTAAAGTGCACAGTAAATGTAAGGTGTTTGAATCACCCCACACCCCAATCCTTGGGAAAATTGTCTTTTTTTTTTTCCCCACGAAACCAGTCCCTGGTGCCGAGAAAGGGGACCATTGGTCTAACAGACTCACATGAAGGTTATTTAACTCTCTGCAAAGTGGTTCTCAAAGTCTAGTCATCAAACATCAGTGTCACCAGGGAACTTGTTAGAAATGCAACTTCATCGACCGTACCCCATCCCTACTAGACAGGAAACTCAAAAGTGGGCCCCAGCAAGGTCTGTTGTAACAAGTCCTTCAGCTGCTTCTGACACAGCTGAAATTTGAAGACTACAGCTGTAGGGATGGTAACTGTAACATTTGGAATCAAACCCCATACCTGCCAGAGACACTCAGAGGGCGCACCAGGACCCAGAGACCCCACAGAGACTGAGCCAGAACTGCGTGTGAGTGTCTCCTGAGGAGGTGCGGGTCAGCAATGGCCTGCCGCAGGGGCAGGGGCCCTGGGTGCCACAGACCTGGGTGTGGCATAAGCCCTCTTGGAGGAGGTCGCCAGTAACCCCACCATAGAGCCGCCAGAACTTACACAGGACTGGGAAACAGACTCTTAGAACTCAGAACCCTGTGTGCACCAGGACCCAGAATAAAGGAGCAGCGACCCCACGAGAGACTGATCCAGGCTTGCCCAGGAGTGCCCAGGAGTCTCCAGTGGAGGTGTGGGTGACGGTGGCTGCTGCAGGGTCCGGGCCACTGAGCACAGCAGCGCCTCTGTGGGGCCTTCTGAAGGAGGCGCCATTGTCTTCATATCTCCACCATAGTTTGGCCTCAGATCAAACAACAGGGAGGGAACACAACCCAGCCCATCAATAGAAAATTGGATTGAAGATTTACTGAGCACGGCCCCTTGAGAGTCCCTTGGACGGNACTCAGTCGTCTTCACCTCCTGAAACACCTATGTTCCCTGTTTGCATTTGTTTGCCTGTACTGATCAGCCCTGGGGTTTCTATGGAAGGAATGATGCTAAAGCTGAAACTCCAGTACTTTGGCGACCTCATGCAAAGAGTGATTCGTTGGAAAAGACTTTGATGCTGGGAGGGATTGGGGGCAGGAGGCGAAGGGGATGACAGAGAATGAGATGGCTTGATGGCATTATTGACTCGATGGACATGAGTCTGAGTGAACTCCGGGAGTTGGTGATGGACAGGGAGGCCTGGCGTGCTTCGATTCACGGGGTCGCAAAGAGTCAGACACGACTTAGACTGAACTGAACTCAACTGACTGAGTATGTGTGTATATACACACAAGTGCTTATGTTGGCTGTGTGTGTGTCTGTGTCCAGGGCAGATGCAGATGTAGGCAGCAGGAGAGGAGGGGCTGAGCAACCATAAGAGGAGTCATGAGGCGACCAGGCTGAAGGTGGTTTGTCACATTTTGCATTGACCTTGTCCAGGATGGGANTGTCTGTGTCCAGGGCAGATGCAGATGTAGGCAGCAGGAGAGGAGGGGCTGAGCAACCATAAGAGGAGTCATGAGGCGACCAGGCTGAAGGTGGTTTGTCACATTTTGCATTGACCTTGTCCAGGATGGGAATGAGGAAAGGATGGCCAGTGATAACTCCAGACTGTGGCTCCAGATATCTGCAATTAGACCAGATACAAAACACACTCATCATTTCTACTGTGTTGTTCTGTGTGTTTGGACCGGGAAGAGGGGGTTCATGGTCTAAGGATTCACACAGAGCAAATCACGTGTGGTGGGGCTTTGAAACAACTGCCTGTGGAGCCCTCAGTCTGGGGTCCCATGGGCTGGCCTGTGGAAATGGTGGATGTGGCTATGGCGAGACTCAGGATGGTAAGAAGGCTAAGGTCCTGCTGAGAAGGGCAGCGTCATAGATTGCCTGCTGCACTAGACATTTGTTCCACACACATGTGAAAAGGAGAAATGGATGTTTCTGGGCCACTGCTGCCCTCGATCAGCCCATCAGCCAGTACACGCCCTCCCTGTGGGTGGCACACACTGGCACGATGCGACACAAACATGAGACATGCTAAAGTAAGCTGTACCTGCAAAACCACAGGCATCCTAGGAGAGACACGGNTCTACACATGGACATCACCAGATGGTCAACACCGAAATCAGATTGATTATATTCTTTACAGCCAAAGATGAAGAAGCTCAATACAGTCAGCAAAAACAAGACCAGGAGCTGCCTATGGCTCAGATCATGATCTCCTTATTGCCAAATTCAGACTTAAATTGAAGAAAGTGGGGAAAACCACTAGAAAACCTAAATCAGGTCCCTTACAGTGGAAGTGAGAAATAGATTTAAGGGACTAGATCTGATAGACAGAGTGCCTGAAGAACTGTGGATGGGGGTTCACAGGAGGCCGTGATCAAGACCGTCCTCAAGAAAAAGAAATGCAGAAAGGCAAAGTGGCTGTCTGAGGAGGCCTTACAAACAGCTGAGAAAAGAAGGGAGGCGAAGAGGAAAAATATATCCATGTGAATGCAAGAGCTCCAGAGAGTAGCAAGGAGAGATAAGTAAAGCCTTCCTCAGTGATCAGTGCAAAGAAATAGAGGAAAACAATAGAACGGAAAAGATTAGAGATAAGAAAATTAGAGATACCAAGGGAACATTTTATGCAAAGATTNCCATGTGAATGCAAGAGCTCCAGAGAGTAGCAAGGAGAGATAAGTAAAGCCTTCCTCAGTGATCAGTGCAAAGAAATAGAGGAAAACAATAGAACGGAAAAGATTAGAGATAAGAAAATTAGAGATACCAAGGGAACATTTTATGCAAAGATTGGCTCAATAAAGGACAGAAATGGTATGGACCAAACAGAAGCAGAAGATATTAAGAAGAGGTGGCAAGAATACACAGAAGAACTGTACAAAAAAGATCTTCACCACCCAGGTAACCTTGATAGCATGATCACTCATCTAGAGCCAGACATCATGGAATGTGAAGTAAAGAGGGCCTTAGGAAGCATCACTATGAACAAAGCTAGTGGAGGTGATGGAATTCCAATGGAGCTATTTCCAATCCTAAAAGATGATGCTGTGAAAGTGCAGCACTCAATATGCCAGCAAGTTTGGAAAAATCAGCAGTGGCCACAGTACTGGAAAAGGTCAATTTTTATTCCAATCCCAAAGAAAGGCAATGCCAAAGAATGCTCAAATTACTGATCAGTTGCATTCATCTCACACGCTAGCAAAAGGATGCTAAAAATTCTGCAAGCCAGGCTTCAACAGTATGTGAACTGTGAACTTCCAGATATTCAAGCTGGATTTAGAAAAGGCAGAGGAACCAGAGATCAAATTGCCAACATCCACTGAATCATCAAAAAAGCAAGAGAGTTCCAGAAAAACATCTACTTCTGCTTTATTGACTATGCCAAATTCTTCAACTGTGTGGATCAAAACAACTGTGGAAAATTCTTAAAGAGATGGGAATACCAGACCACTTCACTTGCCTCCTGAGAAATCTGTACACAGGTTAAGAAACGAGTTAGAACTGGACATGGAACAACAGACTGGCTCCACATCGGGAAAGGAGTCCGTCAAGACTGTATATTGTAACCCTGCTTATTTAACTTATATGCAGAGTATATCATGCAAAATGCCAGGCTGGATGAAGCACGAGCTGAATCAAGATTTCTGGGAGAAATATCAATAACCTCAGATATGCAGATGATAACCACCCTTATGGCAGAGGGCAAAGAAGAACCAAAGAGCCTCTTGATGAAAGTGAAAGAGGACAGTGAAAAAGTTGGTTTAAAGCTCAACATTCAGAAAACTAACATCATGGCATCCGGTCTCATCACTTCATGGCCAATAGATGGGGAAACAATGGCTGCCTTTATTTTTTGGGCTCCCAAATCACTGCAGATGGTGATTGCAGCCATGAAATTAAAAGTCACTTGCTCCTTGGAAGGAAAGTTATGACCAACCTAGACAGCATATTAAAAAGCAGAGACATTACTTTGGAAACAAAGGTCCATCTAGTCAAAGCTATGGTTTTTCCAGTAATCATGAATGGATGTAAGAGTTGGACTATAAAGAAAGCTGAGCGCCCAAGAATTGATGCATTTGAACTGTGGTGTTGGAGAAGATTCTTGAGAGTCCTTTGGACTACAGTGAGATCAAACCAGTCCATCCTGAAGCAAATAAGTCCTGAATATTCATTGGAAGGACTGATGCTGAAGCTGAGACTCCAGTACTTTGTCCACCAGATGCGAAGTACTGACTCATTTGAAAGGATCCTGATGCTGTGAAAGATTGAAGGCGGGAGGAGAAGGGGATGACAGAGGATGAGATGGTTGGATGGCATNTATTCATTGGAAGGACTGATGCTGAAGCTGAGACTCCAGTACTTTGTCCACCAGATGCGAAGTACTGACTCATTTGAAAGGATCCTGATGCTGTGAAAGATTGAAGGCGGGAGGAGAAGGGGATGACAGAGGATGAGATGGTTGGATGGCATCACCAACTCAATGGACGTGAGTTTGAACTCCGGGAGTTGGTGATGGACAGGGCGGCCTGGCGTGCTGCAGTCCATGGGGTCTCAAAGAGTCAGAGATGACTGAACAACTGACCTGAACTTTAACGTCTTAATAATAAACTAGTAATATCAAGAAATAATGGTCTTAGTATGGAGGGGTAAAATAACTGTTTAGTCACACATAAAATGCAGACACCTCCAATTAAACCAAGTGCTGTTCTGTGTTGTATCAAACAGTTGAGCTTCTCGTCTGGTGCTGGGTTCTACATGAGTGGAAGCTACAGCTGTGGGAAAATGGCGCAGAAACCAGACCAGAGTTTGGCGTTGTTTCATTGCTTTCCCATCCTGCTTGCAAAAGTAAACGAGAGGGCCTTGTGATTCTACCACTGTCTCTCATATGTGAAGATTTCTGATTTCATGGGAACCTTGGGAAACATCTGAGCCACTTTGTGATGTTAGGGAGTGTTAGTTCTGTGCGTAGGGCGCCAATCTGATTACGCGGTTTCCCACACATGCCTTTTTGGCTTGTTTTGAAATGTGCTCCACCGATCATATCTGCTGTGCGATTAGAGGCTTTTGGTATTTGGGGAAAGAAGTCTGTGAGGATAACCATCGCCTCTGGGAGGAATAGGCTTAAGTACTGTTTTTGTCTCAGTTTGATGTGGGCATATTTGGTCCTGTGGTGGTGCTTGAGGAAAGACTTGGAGAGACACCCTTTCTTTCTCCACTTTTGTGATACAATAATATGTGGACTGTCTAGAGGCCCAGTGGCCTCATGTTTTAAAGACAGGACAAGGAGTATCCTAAAGAGTAGAAGCCCTTCATTTATGAGTTTGATGAGGAGCCTTTCACCCGTGAGAGGCCTTCTGTTGCACAGATAACTATCCTGTGCAAGTTTCCAGTGACGCATTCCATCTCGTGTCATAAGTGTGTTTTCATGAAAATATGTTAAACAACGTGACACCATTCTAGCTACTGTATGGAATGAATTGCTTGCTTGTAGGTACAGTTCTTGAAAGTTTAGGACTTAATTTTTATTGAGGGCTAGTCTACGTAAAAGTTATTCTCCTTGTCTAATAATGTATGGTCGTGTGCTGTGGTGGTGGTGGTGTTGTTTTTAATTTGTAAATAAAATACTACTCCCCTTTAAATTGCTTGCTTTTCTTGGGACTTTAAAGCAACAAATAAAAGTATGTAATTTGAAAATAAGTTTTGTTGTTTTTCTAAGAATTCTGGTAAGGATATTATTTGCTTCTCAGAAGTCAGTTAAAGCGTGTTTATTCTTTAAGATAAAGAAATTGCTAAAATTCATTAACCTCTGCAGTCTCTGATCTCACCATAAATTTGATTCATTTCATTTGTGGACCTTGCATTAAGATAATTGGGAGAGGAGTTGAAGACCGTTTGCTTTAAACAAATTCAAAACAGGAAATAAATAAATTTCGAACATGATACAATTAGGGGCTCTTGGCAAAGTCACAATACTGAATTCTGCAAGTAATAAGAATTGTAAAGTGTCCCATTTGCAACGAATTGTGTAAACGTTAGTTGCGCGATTGGCACACAGGAAACTTGGGGCAGCGCTGGCTGTCGGGCCACTTGTTGCTGGACTGACTGTGTGGCGGTTGTGTCGCCGAATTCTGTGCCCTCCCGTGTCTCCTTCGTCTGTTCTTGTAGGGTGATCCCCGCTCCTTTATAGACTGAGGTGGAGAAGCAGTTTAACTTCTTAGTATGGCCCTATGCAGATGCTGACATGAAAGCTTCTGTTTGTGGCAGAAGGCAGGCCTTGAATGAGGGGATTCTCCTGTTGCTTTGGGTAAGAAGTAGAGGGAAATATTTTGGCTTTGTTAAAGGTCATATTTGAGAAGTCATTTCAGGGTTTGATTTTACTTATCATTATGTTTTACAAACACTCTCTTTTTAATTCTATGACTAGTTTGTCCCTCAACGAGGTCTGTATTCTTATACTACACTGGTAATGTCTTTGAAGCCAGCCTTGGTGAACGTTGGTCTACCTCGCCTCATAAAGTATCGGTAATTTATTTCAAAAGGTACTACAGGAAATGCTTAGTACATGTGAAGGAGCAAACCCCGACTAGTGTAATCATGTTGACTGCATGAGTGTGTGTGGACTCCTGTGTGTGTATGCACTCCTGCCTGGGTGTGCGTGCACTCCTGCGTGAGTGTGTGTGCACTCCAAATCGTAATTCAATATATTTACTCCCTGGGACTTGGGATGAGCTCCCTTTCATATCACTGAAGCATCGGTCATTTCTGTTGTACTTTCTTGAGATCAGTAGTTCCTCTGCCAGGAATGCTCTAACCGTTCTGCTGTAGTGAAGCATGTGCAGTGGTCCAGTTCCCTTCTCATGAGCTTTGTGCCGTGTGGAAAGCAGTTCTGTTAGATGTCTCTGGCTAATCGGCCTGGTGTGAACTTCATATTAATTTGCTCTAGCAATGATAACAATAGGCACTGCTCGATCATTTAATTCTCATAAGCACTCTCTTATATGGCTATTCCTTGCTCTATTTAAACACTGCAAATAAGCATCCTTGTATGTTTTCTGTTTTCATTGGCCCAGCTTTCTCATGAGATTAATCCCTAGAGATGGAATTTAGGATTCAGAGCATATGTACTTAAACATTTTTAATACCAACTGCTTAAACATACCTTAAAAGTTCTGTTTCTGTGTGCTTCCGGGCTTTGCTCTTTGAGGGAACCTTGGTTTTCTGCCTGAATTTTTGACCTGGGCGTGAACCTGGGCCCTTGGCAGTGAAAGCGCATGGTCCTCACCACTGGACCACCAGGGACCTCTTCAGTTAAGCTGTTACTCTTGAGTTGGATCCCAGGGAAGACAGTCCCCATTTCCAGCCTGTCAGCCTCAGAACTGTGTGATGGGAAGCAGTAAAACAGTCCGAGCAGGGCTTTTCCAACCTTGCTCCCATGAGCCCGTGCTACAGGGGCGGGCCAAGCTGACCATGTAAGTCGGAGAGCCTCACCTGCTGTCAGCTTAATATGCTGCTGGGACTCGTTCTGTGTAAGATTCCCTTTGAAAAATAGATCCTTTAGCTTTAACAACAACAAAAGTACTTTTTAATATCCCAGTATTTGCTGATAGCTGGGTGGGACAGATTGCTTTGTCGTAAGCAAACTGCAGGTGGCAGAAAGTAAGGGGTTGGGGAAGTTAGCAGTTGTTTCAAGGACAGAATGCTCAGAAAAGTGCTGCTTCCATGGGACATATGTTATCCGTAAAGTTTTCCAGTATAAGCTGGATTTCTGTTGCTTTGAAATTCTGTCAGAATAGCTCAGAGTTGCAGCCTGGAGGCCATAGGAGCCATGCTTGGCTGCAGTGTCCTTGGAACACTTTCACATCGAGCCTTGAAAATCTGCTTCCACTGATGCTAGTGAGGCCCGTAGCTAGGGGCCCAGAAGTCACTTGTTACCATTTGACTTACAGGAAAAGAAGAACTGCATTCTGCCTTCTCTCTCACTGGTTGGCAGCGGCAGTGCTGCCTGGGTGTGTGTGCACTCCTGCCTGGGTGTGCGTGCACTCCTGCGTGTGTATGCACTCCTGCCTGGGTGTGCGTGCACTCCTGCATGAGTGTGCATGCACTCCTGCCTGGGTGTGCGTGCAATCTTGGTGAGTGTGTGTGCACTCCTGCATCTGTATGCACTCCTGCGTGAGTGTGCGTGCACTCCTGCGTGAGTGTGTATGCACCCCTGCGTGTGTATGCACCCTTGTGTGGGTGTGCGTGCACTCCTGCATGTGTATGCACTCCTGCATGGGTTGTGCGTGCACTCCTGCATGTGTGTGTGAACTCTTGCATGAATGTGTGTGCACTCCTGCGTGTGTGTGCACTCCTGCGTGGGTGTGTGTGCACTCCTGCGTGTGTATGCACTCCTGCGTGGGTGTGCATGCACTCCTGCATGAGTTTGTGTGCACTCCTGTGTATGCACTCCTGCGTGTGCGTGCACTCCTGCGTGGGTGTGCGTGCACTCCTGCGTGGGTGTGCGTGCACTCCTGCGTGGGTGTGCGTGTACTCCTGCGTGTGTGTGCACTCCTGTGTGGGTGTGTGTGCACTCCTGTGTGGGTGTGTACTCCTGCGTGTGTATGCACTCCTGCGTGTGTATGCACTCCTGCGTGTGTATGCACTCCTGCGTGGTGTGCGTGCACTCCTGTGCCTCTCTCCTCTGTGCTCTCTGTTAAGCTGATTGAAGGAATGGACAGGAGAGTCGGCATTCACTGAGTGCCAGCTTTGTGCCCAGCACTGTGCTCGGCACTTTGCATACACTGTTTAGTGACCCAGAGCGCCCTTATCAGATAGACACACTCGTTCTGATTCCAGGTGAGCACACTAAGTGACTGAGTCTGAGAGCGGCTGGGCAGCTTTTTGCTCACTCAGGTTCCCTAGCTTCGCTTATGAAAGAAGTGTGCGTTGGTGGTGGCTTTCTCTCAGACCTGCAGACCCAGCTCTGGGGCCCCGCTCCCCGCTGCTTTATAGTACTGCCCCTGCTCTGCCCTGTTAGGGAACGGTGACCTGCAGGCCGCCTGCCGGCGGCTTGTCAGGAAGCACTGGTGCTAACCATGCTGTTCTGGCTTCTCCCAGGGTCCTACCCTTCCCCCAAAGCTGGAGCGACCCTGGTCGTGTACAAGGACCTGCTGGTGCTGTTTGGCGGCTGGACACGGCCGAGCCCTTACCCCCTACACCAACCAGAGAGGTTCTTTGATGAGATACACACTTACTCACCCTCTAAAAACTGGTAAGCCACCAAGACAAGATCTTTTTAATCTAGAATAGTAAGGTTTAACATGATTGGATTCCTTATCTTTTTGTGTGTGTCCAGAAATATCTTTGAGAATCTGTTGAAAGCTTTGGACTCTTCCCAGAAAAATAAAACTTTTCTTACTTATGCACAAATTTTGCCTACAGTTTCAGAGGGTTTACAGGACCCTCCCTAGAACTTGAAGTTAAGCATGCGTATTCCAAAGAGAAAAGGTAGAAGACACGTATTCCTCTTCCAAGAAAAATGAATGAGCCAGTTGAAGAACAGAGAGCTTTTCAGCTCTGGCTGCCAGCGCCCAGGAGTGCTTGGATCCAGAGGACACCGCCTGCTCTCTCCCCAGGCTGACTCCCAGTTGTTGTACAGACTTGTCTTTTTAAAATGACAGCCACCTCTGTTTCCTTGTGATGGACTGCACAGCTGCTCAGTACAGGGCTCTTGGCAGCTGCTGCTGATCAATGAATCAGGCCTGTAGAAAGAAACAGCAGGTGGTGCTCCTTCAGCGAGCTCGGCTGAAGCGGCTCAGGGACAGGGTAGAGCCCCTGCCCTTCTTTCCTCGTCTCTCCACTCCATGTCTGAGCCTTACCCAATGGGGGGCTGAGTGAGTATAACTTCAGCAGATCCGTAGAAAAGACAGAGGACCTTGTGCCATTCTGCATTTATCATCTAACAGTTTCTCTAAACAATAGGAATGTCATGTTAGATGGGTTCCTGCTTCCTGTCTTCCATCTTAAACACAGAAGGCCAGCAGCAGAGGCGCTGACCTCCTGACCTCCCCCGTCTCTCTGCATTAGGTGGAACTGCATTGTGACCACCCACGGCCCACCCCCCATGGCCGGGCACTCCTCTTGTGTGATAGACGATAAAATGATCGTCTTCGGCGGCTCCCTAGGATCGCGGCAGATGTGAGTACGTTTCGTTAGCTCGCTGTCACCCTGAAGGTAAATACTACTGGAAAGGTCAGCTAGGGCAGAAAAGTAAACTAGTCAGGGTCAAGATTCCTGAGCATGGTTCCGATTAGTCCAGTTAGTTATCTCACCCTGGTGTTCCGTTTTTTGGTTCTAGTCACACACCAATAAATTGAGAAACTTGCTCCATAAAATCTAGGCTACGGACATCTTATATTCAATTAAATGTTTTTGTGTGTATGTGCTTTCTATATAGACNGCTGGACACGGCCGAGCCCTTACCCCCTACACCAACCAGAGAGGTTCTTTGATGAGATACACACTTACTCACCCTCTAAAAACTGGTAAGCCACCAAGACAAGATCTTTTTAATCTAGAATAGTAAGGTTTAACATGATTGGATTCCTTATCTTTTTGTGTGTGTCCAGAAATATCTTTGAGAATCTGTTGAAAGCTTTGGACTCTTCCCAGAAAAATAAAACTTTTCTTACTTATGCACAAATTTTGCCTACAGTTTCAGAGGGTTTACAGGACCCTCCCTAGAACTTGAAGTTAAGCATGCGTATTCCAAAGAGAAAAGGTAGAAGACACGTATTCCTCTTCCAAGAAAAATGAATGAGCCAGTTGAAGAACAGAGAGCTTTTCAGCTCTGGCTGCCAGCGCCCAGGAGTGCTTGGATCCAGAGGACACCGCCTGCTCTCTCCCCAGGCTGACTCCCAGTTGTTGTACAGACTTGTCTTTTTAAAATGACAGCCACCTCTGTTTCCTTGTGATGGACTGCACAGCTGCTCAGTACAGGGCTCTTGGCAGCTGCTGCTGATCAATGAATCAGGCCTGTAGAAAGAAACAGCAGGTGGTGCTCCTTCAGCGAGCTCGGCTGAAGCGGCTCAGGGACAGGGTAGAGCCCCTGCCCTTCTTTCCTCGTCTCTCCACTCCATGTCTGAGCCTTACCCAATGGGGGGCTGAGTGAGTATAACTTCAGCAGATCCGTAGAAAAGACAGAGGACCTTGTGCCATTCTGCATTTATCATCTAACAGTTTCTCTAAACAATAGGAATGTCATGTTAGATGGGTTCCTGCTTCCTGTCTTCCATCTTAAACACAGAAGGCCAGCAGCAGAGGCGCTGACCTCCTGACCTCCCCCGTCTCTCTGCATTAGGTGGAACTGCATTGTGACCACCCACGGCCCACCCCCCATGGCCGGGCACTCCTCTTGTGTGATAGACGATAAAATGATCGTCTTCGGCGGCTCCCTAGGATCGCGGCAGATGTGAGTACGTTTCGTTAGCTCGCTGTCACCCTGAAGGTAAATACTACTGGAAAGGTCAGCTAGGGCAGAAAAGTAAACTAGTCAGGGTCAAGATTCCTGAGCATGGTTCCGATTAGTCCAGTTAGTTATCTCACCCTGGTGTTCCGTTTTTTGGTTCTAGTCACACACCAATAAATTGAGAAACTTGCTCCATAAAATCTAGGCTACGGACATCTTATATTCAATTAAATGTTTTTGTGTGTATGTGCTTTCTATATAGACAACCTTTTAATAAAGCTCCTCAGCATAATTTGTGTATATTTTAATAATTGCCTTGCTGGTATAAATGTTTGTATTTGAAAAAGTTATATGAGAGTATCACCTGGAAGACTTGCTTAACCTTATAAAATTGGATCATAATCACTGAATTTTAGCAAGGATTAATGGTTAAGCTGATAGGAAATATTAGATTTGTCAACTGCGTATTGGCTGGCACCAAGATGTATTCTATGAATGTCATTACTTTGAATTAAGAATTAATGCTCAGCATTACTAAATTATGTTTTAAGTGTTTGATATAAATTGTAAAAAGTATTTGTTTTCAGTGTGTCTTTAATTTTAAAATAAAGCTCATTTTTCAAATGTCAAAAGAAAAATCAGGGCTATGTAGAATCTCTGTGTTGTTCGGTATGTGGTTTGGTTCAGTGGGATCAGGTTCTGACGGACCTCCACCTTGTCTGTTTCTGCTGTGCCCTCAGAAGGCCACCTTCCAAGAAGCAGAGAACTTCTCCTTGCTCTCCTTAGGGCCCAGCTCCTGCCCCTTGGAGCTTTAGGGAAGGAGAGAGGTAGACTGGCATGAGTTGGGAGAATGGTAGGAGCAGGAAAGCTGTGCCCGACCTGGCCCTCCGTGAGGCTGTCTCCCCCTCCTAGCGGCCCTGCAGCTCTGCCCAGCGCAGTCTGCCTGCAGCGCTTCGTCTGTTTTGGCGTCAGCAGCGGGAGTGGTCCTGCTGTTAGCAGTAAAGCCATTCCGGACCCAACCCTCTTCTCCCTCAGGGTCCTCCGCATCTCCTTATTTTAGAGCGCTCATGGAGCGGGGTGTGTGAGCTCTACCCTCCAGGTCAGAGGGCTAGGGCTTAAGGCACTGGGGTTCTCCCTCCTGTGTCCCCATGGATGAATAGATGCCCTTAAAGAGGGCCATAAAACAGAGACTGCCGTGGAGGAGTCTGTCCCTGCACACTGGTCCCCTGAGGGCTGGAGAGGCCGACTTGTCCTTGACACAAAAGCTGCAGCTTCCATTAACCAGGGTGAAATTACCTTTTGTAGCCAAAGTCGATAAATCTTTATCTCCTAGACAGTGATAGAACTGC
The DNA here is from genome assembly GCA_006410875.1 of Neotragus pygmaeus. Lineage (NCBI taxonomy): Eukaryota > Metazoa > Chordata > Mammalia > Artiodactyla > Bovidae > Neotragus > Neotragus pygmaeus. The sequence goes on along the minus strand of SJYV01005445.1, from coordinate 13,469 downwards.
CTTTTGAATAGTTTTGCTCTCTTCCTGTGGGTTTTGCCTTTGAAAGACTGTATCACAGCTAGTAACTATCTCCTGCTATCACCAATTAAGTAACTCTTACTTTAGTTACTGTTCGGCTACAGACGTGACTCCAATGCGGCCTTGTGGGTTAGTGGAAGGAGCGAGGTGTGAAAGTCTCCCTTCCTGTGGTGCAGTGCTGACTGTGGGCATGGCGTTGCCGGAGAACCCTGAAGAGTGTCCCCTCCTCCGGGCTGGCTCCCTCACCCTTGTGTCCTTGTCTTACAGGAGCAGCGACGTCTGGGTCCTGGACCTTGAGCAGTGGGCGTGGTCCAAGCCCAGCATCTCCGGGCCCAGTCCTCATCCCCGAGGTGGCCAGTCTCAGGTGCTCAGGAGTTAAGATAACTATTCAGCAAGCCCTGTAGCGTCTGTCAGTTAGGACAGGAGAGGGAGGAGGGAGTCAGGTAAGGGGCCAGCACACACAGGCCATGGAGAGTTTACCGTTCTCTTCTGCTGGCATTTATTTCAGCTTCTAGTGGGTTATAGTTGTTTTTGTTGGCTTTATGTTGTGCCTCTCCCCAAAGCATTTATGTTGCTTTATTTTTTTAGAGAACCCTGCATCTTATGTGGTTGGCACTCTTGTGTTAATAGTATTTAATCAACAAAGAATTCATTCAGGTGAAGCATCAGTAGTTTGTTTACAAGGATCAGAACTGACGTGGTTTGGGGGACTGGGCAGCCTATGGTGAATAGAATACTGTCATTTGGGAGCCGAGGAGACTATATCTCATTTACCAGTGAGGTAGCGGAGGTCGGACGCCTGTGTCTTTGTAGGTTTATTTTAAATTTCTTCCTCTCCCAGATCGTCATAGATGATGCAACTATTTTAATCCTTGGAGGGTGTGGCGGTCCCAATGCTGTGAGTATGGCTGGTATGGTGTTCCCATGCACACGCCGCTGAGCTTAGAACCTGCTTCCCCTGTCTCACCTTGTAAAACTGCAAGGCCATTTCTGTAGCGTTTTCATTTAGAAAAGACCTTTTCCACTCTGGAGATAGAGCCTCTGTGTTTTCTGGCCCTTTTCCCCACTCTTTTGTGGAGAAGGAGGGGAGCTTCTCACTGCGGACATCTCTCTCTCAAACCCTCGGGTCTGTGCTCTTCCCTCTCCCCCGAGGCTTTAGGCTGCAGGGTTTGCTGCTATTGCTTTTCACAAAGAGGAGTGAGAGAGAAAAGTAAGGTGATTGTGGCCAGAATTCACATGAAATTTATTTAAGAATGCAGGTTCAGACCTTGTGGATATGTCTTATCTACTACCCTTTCTGTCAGTGCACACACACAGAAAACCACAGGCAAATTTAAAACCATGTAAAGTTGATTCCCGGGGTCCCGAGTGCGGTTTCGTGTGCCTGGCCAGTGGTCACACACGGGTGACTGAATGGCCAGAGAGCTGGCCCTGCCTCCTGAAGCGCTCGCACACTCCGTGACCCACAGTGCGCCTGGCGGCCGTGGCCCTGCACACGCGTGTGGTTTGTAACCTGTACTACACCTGAGCCCTGCTGTGGGTGCTTCTCTTGCAGCTGTTCAAGGACGCTTGGTTGCTGCACATGCGCGCAGGTCCCTGGGCCTGGCAGCCGCTCAAAGTGGAGAATGAAGACCACGGGGCCCCAGAGCTGTGGTGCCACCCAGCTTGCCGGGTGAGTGGAGAGCCAGCGGGCCCGCAGGGGCAGAGGCCCCGAGCTCTCAAGCCAGATTAGCTTGTCAGGTTGCCAGGCAACCTTGTGTGGAAACTGAAAACAGTCCCTAGAGAGGTGGACACTGAGCGCAGCTCTCAGGCATTTCTCACACATGTGAGCCCCTGGACAGAAAAGCTCTGTGGGGCCCACCCTCCTTTAAGCACCGCTGTCTATGAAACTTGCCCCAGGCCCTCACACAAACACTCTGTTCTTCCCTTTACCCCTACTCCGTAGACATAATTCAAATGAGAGCACATGTCTCCCTATACCAACTTTATATAAATAAACCACTTTACATATATAAAGTATCCCACCCATCGTGGAGGGCAGGCTGTATTCTTCTCATCTGTGTAGGGATCTCAGATACCTGCAGAATGCCTGGCCGTCCCCGTCGCTCATGGTAAGACGTTGGACAGTTGACCGTCCCGACGCTCATGGTAAGACGTTGGACAGTTGACCGTCCCGACGCTCATGGTAAGATGTTGGACAGTTGACCGTCCCTGACGCTCATGGTAAGATGTTGGACAGTTGACCATCCCTGATGCTCATGGTAAGATGCTGCACAGCTGACTGTCCTGACTCTCATGGTAAGATGCTGCACAGCTGACCGTCCCGACGCTCATGGTAAGACACTAGACACTTGAATAAATGACCAGAACTGAGCGCAGGCCTTCTGTCTTCCAGGTCGGGCAGTGTGTGGTGGTCTTCAGCCAGGCGCCTAGTGGGCGAGCACCGCTTAGCCCCAGCTTGAACTCCCGCCCATCACCTATCAGTGCCACCCCTCCAGCCCTGGTTCCTGAAACCCGAGAATACCGCTCACAGTCTCCCGTAAGGAGTATGGATGAAGCGCCCTGTGTTAATGGCCGCTGGGGAACACTGAGGCCCAGAGCGCAAAGGCAGACCCCCTCAAGTTCCCGAGAAGGAAGCCTTTCCCCAGCCAGGGGTGATGGCTCGCCCGTCCTGAATGGTGGGAGTTTATCTCCGGGATCGGCAGCTGTAAGTGGCTCCTCCTTGGACAGCCCCGTGCAGGCTGTGTCTCCAAGCACCCCGTCCACCACTGAAGGGTATGACCTGAAAATGGGGCTCTCCCTGGCCCCTCGACGAGGATCACTCCCAGATCAGAAAGATCTAAGGCTAGGGTCAATAGATCTGAATTGGGACCTGAAAGCTGCTTCCAGTGGCAATCATGTGGATAGCGTGGGCAGCAGGACCGCGGGGGGCGGCTTGCGACACCCGCCCGAGCAGACGAACGGTGTGCACACCCCACCGCATGTGGCCAGCGCCCTCGTGGGAGCCGTTTCCCCCGGTGCCCTGCGCCGCAGCCTGGAAGCCATCAAAGCGATGCCGTCCAAAGGTCCCCCCGCCTCCGCAGCCCTGAGCCCTCCCCTGGGATCTTCTCCAGGCTCCCCCGGGAGCCAGAACCCAGGCAGTGGGGAAGCAGTGCCCGTCCCCCGCCCGGGGCCCGCGCAGGGAGACGGACACGCCCTGCCCCCCATCGCCCGCCGCCTGGGCCACCACCCTCCGCAGTCACTGAACGTGGGCAAGCCCTTATACCAGAGCATGAACTGCAAGCCCATGCAGATGTACGTGCTGGACATCAAGGACACCAAGGAGAAGGGGCGCGTCAAGTGGAAAGTATTTAATAGCAGCTCTGTGGTCGGACCCCCCGAGACCAGCCTGCATACAGTGGTGCAGGGCAGGGGTGAGCTCATCATATTTGGAGGACTCATGGACAAGAANGTACGTGCTGGACATCAAGGACACCAAGGAGAAGGGGCGCGTCAAGTGGAAAGTATTTAATAGCAGCTCTGTGGTCGGACCCCCCGAGACCAGCCTGCATACAGTGGTGCAGGGCAGGGGTGAGCTCATCATATTTGGAGGACTCATGGACAAGAAACAGAATGTGAAGTACTATCCAAAAACAAATGCCTTGTACTTTGTGCGAGCAAAGAGATAATATGTTCTAAACCCTTTCCCCTTTCTGTGGCTTTTAATTTGGAATTTTCCAGCGTACAAGCATTTGGACTGAGAATTGAGAAAACAAAGGACAAAATTACTCTCATAAACCAAACCCCAGTTTCCAGCCTCACTCAGTCCAGGCTGGGATCAAATCTCCATTAAGAAAAAAAATTATGTAAATCTATAGAGAAATATTATGTAGCCAACTCTGTTCACAAAGAGAGAGAGCTCCATCCTGGTTCAGATAAAAGTGTTGCTATGTTTTAGCAGAGGCTCTGCTGCCTTTTTCTACTTTACTGGTAACTAGACCAAGAATTTAGGGAACAGACTAATACCAGAACCTTCCTACAGAAACTGAAGAGCCACCTGTAAATCTTATTTGGCCTTCTAAGAGTTAGATAAAGAAAGGGCACACGTCAAATGCACAAGCAGAGGTTTCCGATTCACAGGCTGTCGGTGCTGGCAGGTACAGTGACGTGTAGCAGTCTGCTCTCCGCCCGCAGAGGGCCTGTGACCTCTGCTCTCTGCAGTGGTGACCTCTGCCCGGCCCTCTTCTGCCCGTTGGGAATGAGGAAAGCTACCAGCGGGGATCTGCTCCACGTGTGTGCCGGGGTCATTGTGAAACAACGTTCACGCAGAAGCCCCTGTCTGCGTGCCCCCTCCATGTCTTAGGAAACACTCGGGGGTCTGATTCTAGAATTTTCTAATAATCATATTGCATCGCAGTTTCCAAAATCTGTATTTGTTCTCTTTGTCTTTCCCCTAAAACCTGGCGCTCGGAGGCCACCTCCTCTGTTTACGGCTGCTGTCCTCCCCTCCCCCCTCCCCCGTCCTCTTTTTCTTNTAATCATATTGCATCGCAGTTTCCAAAATCTGTATTTGTTCTCTTTGTCTTTCCCCTAAAACCTGGCGCTCGGAGGCCACCTCCTCTGTTTACGGCTGCTGTCCTCCCCTCCCCCCTCCCCCGTCCTCTTTTTCTTTGATATGTGAAATTTTTTTAAGCTCTGAAACCTTTCTACTGTCTTTTACTAAGTTTGGGTGTCCAGAGAAATCTCTTAGAAATAGTTCTGGAACCCTTTTATCGAGTCACCAGGGGACCAGCAGGGAGTCCTGAGATGCCAGTATTGTGAGAAATCCTTGACGTGTCAGAAAGTACTGTGGGCTTTTTATTTCCAAAGCACATTGGACACACCCATCCATGTTTACAGAACTGATCTTGGAAGAGCAGCTCCTTCCGGAACGGCTTTCGCCCTTGTTTGTGGCACACGCTCCTCTGCCTGGCTGTGGACTGGCGCTTGGGTTCCCTGAAGCATGGCTGGCCTCGGGGGCAGCTCTTTCTTTGTCTTGTTCACCTGTCTCCCAAACAAGGCTTGAGTTTTCACTTTCATGTCATTACTGAGATAACATTTCCAACCAGAGCAGTGTTGGTGGGGTGGTGGGCGGGGGTTGACACAGGAAATTGTAAGTTGCCAGTCTCTAAACTACAACGCGGACAAACATGCCTCAGCACCACTGAAGTGCGGTTCATTTTGGAGATTTCTCATCAGGAGAAGAGGGTATTGTGCCTGCAGGTTTTGCATTCGCTTCTCAGCCCCACTCTCCCTGATGTCTTGTCTGCGTTTCCCAAGCTGAAGCGTGCTACGGCTGGCCCTGGGTCCTGGCGCCCAGCCAGCTCTCCGCAGCCTGTCTGATAAGTGTGCTTTCTGCTGTTACATCATGTTCAATCCTTTCCCCTAGCCGTTAGCTTTTACAGTGTGGTCTTGGTGGGAAAGCGCCCTTGGTGCCAAGCTCACAGGGAGGGGTGTATGCTCCCTTGGGCGAGGAAACTGCCCTGCGCCTGCTGGCCATGGTGTCCAGCTGCTCACCGCTCAGCACTTAGCTTCCCAGACTCTCTACCCTGGGCCTGTTGCCAGGCCTTCTTTGGCCAAGACCGTTAGGTCGTGCGGGGGTCCTTATTCACAAGAGAAGGCTAGCCCAGAAGGTTAGCAGTTTCGGCCTTGCTGCTGTTGCTGAACCTTGTTTATGACATTGCATCTGTGCATGGACAGTGCCTCCAAACTTACTCAGTTCCTACTTAAATATAAAGCATTTGGAAGCCTGAAAGTTCTGAGTCTCAACTTGGTGATCTTTCCCTTTGTCCCGTGGCCTTCCTAAGCCGCTGTTAACCTGTCGACTCCTTCCAGTGTCCCCAAGTAAGCAGGCAGCAGAGCTGATGGTCCTCGTAGAAAAGAGCCTGGCTCCTTGGAACTCTGTGGCATCCCAGGATTACCCACACCGCTTGGAACCAGACTGTTTACAGCTCCTTTAAGAAAGCTCTGCCNCTCCTTCCAGTGTCCCCAAGTAAGCAGGCAGCAGAGCTGATGGTCCTCGTAGAAAAGAGCCTGGCTCCTTGGAACTCTGTGGCATCCCAGGATTACCCACACCGCTTGGAACCAGACTGTTTACAGCTCCTTTAAGAAAGCTCTGCCTCTGCCGCCCCGCAGCGCTGGTCCCACTGGCTCTTGGGCACTGTGGGCGCGTGTCCGGGGAGAGCGAGGTGGCACATCCCAGGTGGCCGCCGCCTCGGGTGCAGGGAGGCTCCGGGCATCCCAGCCGAGGGGGCCGTTTCTGCGCCGCTGCAGACGCTTCAGTCAGATCCGGCTAAACCACCACTCCACTTTTGATGTGATGCCAATTTTGTCTTAAGATTCACTGAGGAAACTGAGACGAAATATTTTTTTAAAGCCTCGGGAGCACCTAGAGTAAATATTTATCCGTATTTAAGTATTTAAGATACATTTTGTCTCTACTTGAAGCTTTAACCCCTTCCGTTCCTGCAAGTGTGCCTTGATAGCCCTGCACCGTCACGTTGACGTCACCGGCCGCCACATTGGCTTCGTGAGAAGTTCAGTCCCTTCCTTTCCTTCTGAGTAGAGCTTCCTGTTTCCTCATTTTGCAGGCTGCGCAGCAGAGAGGGCTCGGTATTTTGCTCATGTTTCTGCCTTGCTATGCTTTGGTGGTAGGTTCCAAAAACCACCCCTTCCCCACTGCACCCACCCCATTCTTTGGGGAGCACAAATTTGATGTCAGAACAAGCTTAACTTTCAGTTGGAAAGCAATCCTGGGTTTACTTTCCTCCCAGCCCTCTACAGATTTATTTGGTTTTAACACTTGAGTTTAATATCAAGAGCTGAAACCATGAGCCACCCTAGGAACCATGCTGAAACTCTTTAAGAGAAGCAGAGGAGGAAGGGAGAAAAACAGCTCAAGGCTGGACTTCGGGGGACAGAAAGCCACCAGCGATGGAGAACACGGGGATGCTTCCCTCCCATTTCGCGTGGTCTTCCTGGGCTTCCTCTGCTTGGCTTCCTTCCTTCCCCTTCAGAGTGACATTCCTGGCTGACTGGTTGGCTTGTCTGTCCCTGCCCTTGTGGTGGTCCTGGCCTGGTGATGTGCTCTGCTTTGCATTATCTGTGGTCTCTTAGCAACGCACAAGTCAGTGGGGGGATCTGAACACAGGAGCAAGGCAGCCGGACTTCAGGCCCGCGCCCCAGGCGGCCTCCCGGTGAACTGCAGAAGGCGTGTCCTGCACGGCCGCCGGTAAGCAGTGGCGATCTCTGCCGTGTTCGTTGCCAGAGCAAAGCGCCCCTTAGGCACTGGCGCCCCTGTGCTCTCTGCTCGCTCTCTCCCCTCCCACAACCAGGGTTCCCGTCAGTGCACGGTGTGCTGTGCCCTGGCGAAGCTGGTGCTGTGAGTGACGTTTCCCGTGCGACTGAGTCCTGGGTGGCTCACGCTGAGATGATCAGTGTAGGCACATTACAGTGTAGGAATGAAAAGTGGATTTGATTTCACTGATATTTAAATCTCTTGTCGATTTTCTTTTTTGTTAATGTTTTCCCCCATGACTTTTTAGCGATTTAACAAATAAAACAAATTGGACCGATTGTCTGTTTCATTAGTATAAAAGAAAGCAAGCCGTGCTGAAAAACAGTTGCAGACTGGATTTGGAAGCAAAGCAGTGGGAGAGATACTCTTCCTCCAGGGGGGTGGCCCGCCCCCGAGGATGTCATGTAATGATAGAGCAGCTCTGTCCAGCATGCTTGAAGGATGCAGTCTCATGCGTGCAGCGCCACCCTGCAGTGGGGCACCAGAGAGGTGGCGAGCCTGGAGCGTACACCCAGGGGCCTGGGCGACCTCGGGCCCTTGAAACGGCAGATGGGGGTTGGAGGCACAGGCCTGAAGCCCTGTGGCCCATCCTGCCATCCCCTATTTCCTGCTCAACCTGGCATACTAGTTTCCTCATTTATAAACCTAGTTGTTTCTGTTTTTATAGGATCATGAGGATTAATTGGAAGTTGTATATGAAAAGCACTAGCCCAGTGCTGGACTGGCACTTAATGATTGGTGGCTATTGTTCATGATTAGCCCTTGAAGAGAAGATGTGATCTTGAAGGAAAGTGCTGGCCACGGTGTGTGAGTTGTTAGGATCGTGCCCCCTGACTAAGGGTCATGCACATCACAGCTGTCTGAGCCGTCTCCTAACCTGTCCCATGAGAACATCTGAGGCTTTTTGCCTCGAGCAGCACGCGGCAGCTGCTGCCATCAGACGGGTCAGAGTGGCCTCGGCAGTCGTGTCTCCCTCTGGACCTTCTTTGGTCTGCCAGTTGCTTCTTACACTCCCGGGTCTCTGCGCTCAGCACCATCATTCCTTCATGCAGCTCAGACTGAGGATCAACCTTGTCTCAGATTACAGTGCTGTGAGCCTGCAGCTCTCATCCTGCCTGCCCACGTGTTTCCCAAGCTGCGGGATGAAACTTCTCCACATCTAACAACGTGTGGTCTGATGCTGTCCGTTCTGGTTTCTGTACCTCCAGGCATCTGGCAAACTAGACCATGGTGTACAGGTCGGTCTCAGGTCACTGATTTGCTGGTGGTAACAGCAGAATGGTTGTTCTGGATACTTCCACACTTGCCCTTATGGAAGGGCAGACTTGCTCCTTAAGGCTGTGGCTCCTTAGAGCTCCTTGTTGGGCTCAACAGGGTCAGTAGGTAGAAGCTCTAGAGAAGGGTCACTGGGAAGAACTTTATGCAGTGAGAGCTCTGTAAGGCCTGGAACCAGTGTGTCATCACTGGAGGGGTTCTACCATTGCTGGGTACTCAGACTGGGGGCTGTAGAGGAGGTGATGTTTGGTGGGTAGGGTGCCTGTGGTGATGGGTGGTCCTGGGGAAGACGTGGCTTTCAGGGCAGGCCAGTCCCATAAGGCTTCCCGCCAGCTTCCTAATGCAGTCCATCCAGGCCAAGGGCCGCAGTAATGGCGGGGGAGCAGGCCCCAGCTCGGGAGGGTCGGAGCCTGCAGACGGCAGCGTGAGCGACCCCAGGTCAGAGGCTGTGTGGGGCAGAGGAGGGCACGCGCCAGTCTGGGGAGAAATCATCAGTGAGAGCTCAGCTCAGTGCAGAGCGCAGCTACCCCAGGCCTGTGGGGGTCCCAGCACAGCCCCCGCCCTGCCCCTGGGTGCTGAATGGCCAGAGGCCTGTGCCCGTCTGGGTCTGAACCACAGCACCCAGTCCACAAAAGGGTGATCCCAGATGTCCTTCCTGCGCCCCGGGCTCCACAGGCTGTCCAGCGGGAGGGAAGGTGTGCGGGAATGCCCGACTCAGACAGGAGACCACGGCCTTGCGCGTGTGCTCAGCACCCTGCGCTTACGCCCCAGGTCGCCCTCCCCTGGGGAGCCTGGGAAAGGCCCCCCGAGAAAGGCTGGCCGGCTGGGGACCTCCCCTCCCTTCAGTGTTCCATGGAGAAGGGCAGTCCAGCTTGCCTGGGGGTTCTTTGTGAGGTGATGATTTCAGTATTTTTAAAATTTATTTGTTATTGAAGGATAATTGCTTTACAGAATTTTGCCGTTTTCTGTTGATTTCACTGCTGATGCAGGTATTCAGCCAGAGACTGATAAAGCCCGTTGGAGGAGATGATGGAGCTGCTTTATGGGTCAGATCAAGAGGGAGACCACAGGACCTCTGTTTGGCCTTTTAACCCTGGAGATGTGGTCCTGTGGGCTCAGAGAGGAGTTCCCAGAGAGACTGAAGATGAGGGACAGGCACGGACTTTGGACTGGGGGAGCATCGGTTCAAAAGCTGTTCCTGCCTCCCTGAGCCTCAGCTCAGGGCAGAAACGGCCGTGGCGCAGAGGGGCTTAGGTCACCAGCTCAGCCGGAGCCACGGGGGTGGTTGCTCAAGAGCCCTCCGGGGGGTGCCCTGGGAAAGGCTTTGGGTCCCGGACGCCATCCGAGGCCGCCTTAGACGGAAGCGGGCCGCAGAAGACACGCTGCCTCTGCCCTCGCGCCCCCCGCAGGCCCCTGCTCTCTGGCCGCGCCCGGCTGTGGCGAGGCCGGCGCTTCTCCCCGAATGTGGGCTCTGGGCGCGGCCCTGCCAGGCGCCTGAGGGGCCTGGGGGTGTGCCGTGCCCCCGCTGGGGAGCCCATGTGCCCACCCACTGCAGGGACGGAAGGAGGGCGGGGGAAGGCCCTAGCCAGGCGGAGGCCCGGCCTGGGGACCTGGGCTGCCACCCGCCGCCCCCACAGGGCCAGGGAGGCCCAGCGCTGCCCTGGGGGCCACGCTCAGCGCTGGCCCCTGAGTATGAACTCACGCCTACGGCTCTGCGCTCAGACGAGGCAGAGGCCTCCCCTGGGAGCGGCTCACAGGCTCCTCTCTCACCAGGGAGTGTCACTCGCTGAACAGAGAGGACAAGTCCTGTGCTTCCAGGGCCGAGAGCGTCCAGTCTGTCACTAAAACGCCAGAAGAGGGTGGACGGGGGGCCAGAGGGCTGGGAAGGTGTTCTCCTAGTCCTCACCTCACCCTGCTACACTGAGGCAGGGGCAGACAGCCTTCCCTGGGAGACCCCAGCTTGGTGGGGTCCAGGCCTGGCCTCCAGCAGTCAGCAACGCAGAATGTGCAGGCCTCTGGGCCTCAGACCGAGAAGATAGACCCCTGTGTCCCAGGAAGGGTGCAGAAGAGCTGTGAGGGGTCTGGCCTGTCCAGAGGAGCCGGCATTCGGGGTCAAGGACCATGCAGAATGAGCAGATGCAGCAGGGACAGAAGTGCGTGCCCAGGACCCACGGCGCAGGAGAGCACACCCCTGACAGGCAGCTTGGGCGAGGCCCGGAGAGAACGCCCCCCCCGTGCTTCCTTGCTGTCTGGCAAATGCCCCCCGCCACCCCACTGAACGTGAACCCTGGCGCCAGAGGAGGCAAACATGAAAGGAAGCAGCTTCGAGGAGACTTGAGTGTTCAGCTGTAGGCATGAAGATCACAGAGTTTAACTTTACCAGGGAATCGCTGAACTGTAACACCTGTAGAGCACAGACAGATCAAGTTGAGTCAGAGGAAACTAAGCCCTGCTTCTGAAATGCGTGAATCAGCGGAGGCAAAAACTCGAACTTGCTCCATCCACCTGGAGAGGAGCAGATGATGGGCCTGGCGTCCACAAGAACCAGGACGAGAGGGGGCCTGGTGAGCGCTGCAGAGCGGGAAGAAAGGGGCTCCCCTCCGTGGAGGGAGGAGCCTGTGGGAGGCACAGAGGCCCGGTGTGACCGGAGGGGACGGGGTGGAACCCGAGGATGAGCTGGAGGCCCAGAAACGGGGCCTGAACCCAGACAGGCAGCGAAGAAAGGCCATGGGAAACGCTGACATCTGTAGGGCGGGGTGAGTGGCCAGCACGGATCCCCGCATTCAGCAGACCTGTAGCCCCATCTTGGGCTTCCCAGGCGGCACTAGTGGTAAAGAACCCGCTGGCCAGCGCAGGAGACGTCAGAGACCTGGGCCTGCCCTCCAGGTCGGGGAGAACCCCGGGAGGAGGGCATGGCGACCCACTCAAGCCTTCTTGCCTGGAGAATCCCACGGGCAGAGGAGCCTGGCGGGCTGCAGTCCACGGGGTCGCAGAGGCGTCACTGAAGCGACTTGGCACTCACACCCGCGTAGGTCCCTCTGTCAGGGGCACTGCCAGGCCCTGCCCTGCCCTGTGGAATTCATGTTTCAGTGGAGGGCGGGGCGAAGAGGCAGACAAATACGTAAACAACTAAGCAAGATGACTCCAATGAATAATCCGATGAAGAAAATTAAAATGGGTTGTGACAAAGTGTGATGGTGTTGGGCTCATCCACATGGCCTTTCTGAGGAGGTGACATTTCAGCTGAGACCTGAATGTAAAAAACAGCCACGAGGAGATGGGCGGAGCGCGTTCCACGCAGAGAGAGGCACAGGCAGACAGACCTGAGGTGGGTGTGACCTTGACGAGTCCAAGGAGCAGCAGGAAGGCCTGTGTGGCGGGCAAGCTGAGCCAGACCAGGGTGCTCAGGTGGCCTTGCCGATCAGGCGCGATGTGGACGGCAGGCCCACGGGAGGCCGGCAGGGGGTTTGCAGCCGGGGAGCGACAGGGTTTCCAGGGGAAGGACACAAGCCTTGGCGCCCAGCCCGTCATGTCTCAGCCGATAGAGGAGTCCTGGGGGGCGTTTCCTGGTGACCCAGTGGTTAGGACTGTCTGCTGTCACCGCCGAGGGTCCGGGCAGGACCCCCGATAGGGGAACTAAGATCACATGGTTGGGAAAATAGATCCCCAACTCGGGGGGATGATTTGGCCAAATTCAGTGTTTAGAGGGAATCTAGGGGACTTCCTGGTCATCCAGTGGTTAAGGATCTGCTTGCCAGTACAGGGGGCACAGGTTCGATCCCTGGTCCGGAAACTAAGATTCCGCAGTCTGCCGGGCAACTCAGCCCCCTTGCCACGACTACAGAGCCAGCGAGCCACGGCCACTGAAGCTGTCGTGCCTGGAACCCACGCTCCAGTGAGAGAAGCCCCCGCCGTGAGACACCTGCACCGCAGCAGACAAGCAGCTCCTGCTCGCCGAGACCAGAGAGTGCCCAGGTGCACAGCGGCCACGACCCAGCTCAGCCAAAATGGAAGCATTAGGGGAATCTGGGCACTGGACCTACCAAACAGAGTCCTGTCCAGCCCACCGCCCTGCACATCAGGCTCCACCAGAGCGTGGGCCCACGAGGGCAGGGGTCGCACCGCTTTCTCTCTTGTCTCCCGCTCTTGGCTCATAAATATTTGACAAATGCGTGTCCTCAACTCGTTCCTGGAATATTCACCTGCTTCCTAACGGGCCTTCTTCTAGGCTTGCCCTCTGCAAGCCATTCTTCATGTTATAGCCATAGGCCATCAGTCAGCACATTTTTATTAAGTTTTTACTCTGTTGCAGACATATTGTAGGTACTAGGGATGATTATGCACTGAATTATGTACCCCCCCCCACCCTGGAAAAACTTCATGCATTGCTGCTGCTGCTAAGTCGCTTCAGTCGTGTCCAACTCTATGCTACCCCATAGACAGGAGCCCATCAGGCTCCCCCGTCCCTGGGATTCTCCAGTTCACTTCAGTTCAGTTCAGTTGCTCAGTCGTGTATGACTCTTTGCGACCCCATGAATCGCAGCACTCCAGGCCTCCCTGTTCATCACCATATCCTGGAGTTCACTCAGACTCAACGTTCATCGAGTCCGTGATGCCATCCAGCCATCTCATCCTCTGTCGTTCCCTTTTCTTCCTGCCCCCAATCCCTCCCAGCATCAGAGTCTTTTTCCAATGAGTCAGCTCTTCGCATGAGGTGGCCAAAGTACTGGAGTTTCAGCTTTAGCATCATTCCTTCCAAAGAAATCCCAGGGCTGATCTCCTTCAGAATGGACTGGTTGGATCTCCTTGCAGTCCAAGGGACTCTCAAGAGTCTTCTCCAACACCACAGTTCAAAAACATC
>SJYV01005443.1:27944-49235 GCA_006410875.1 Neotragus pygmaeus | reverse complement strand
AAATAGTAGATATTGAAGCCATTTTGCAAATACCTAGGTAATCTGCTTCCAGATACATGTGTATATCTTAAGGATCTTAGGCTGGTAGCACAAGAAGTATGAGGCTGTAAGAAAATAATTGATTGACATGGGTGAACTCAATCACAGCTTGGGATTCTAGGTCTGGCAAGGGTACAGTCCCAAGAGTTTGCTGAGATGGTTCATTAAAGCTTGAACAGGATAATAGCTGTAGTTACATGAGGTAGTAATGATGGAACATTCTATTGTAATATTGAGAAAAGATCAAAAAACTGAAAGAAACAGAGATGTTAAATTTAATTTAGTTTGCAAGATGTAAATATCCACCACTTGACTATGTTCCTTCATTTAGTCAGTCATTACTACCCTGATGGAGGCCACTCAGGCATTTTCATGGCTCAGTGATGGCTGTTGTTGTTGCTCACACATTAAGTCATGTCCGACTCTTTGTGAACCCATGTACTGCAGCATGCCAGGCTTCCCTGTCCTTCACTATCTCCTGGAGTTTGCTCAGATTCATGCCCATTGAGTTGGTGATGCCATCCAACCACCTCTTCTTATGCCACCCTCTTCTTCTCCTACCCTTAATCTTTCTAGCATCAGGATTCTTTATTACAGTGAGTTGGCTCTTGCATCAGTATTAGGCCAAAGTATTAGAGCTTCAGCATCAGTCTGACTGTCATTAGACTTCAGCATCATTAGAGTATTCAGCTTCAGCATCAGTCTTTTCAATGAATATTCGGGGTTAATTTGTTAGTATTGACTGATTTGATTTCCTTGCAGTCCAAGGGACTCTCAAGAATTTTAACCAACACCACAACTACATTTAATGATGGAAAAATGCTTCCATGGAACCAGGCTCTTTAGTATGGATGAGGATAATGTGATTCCAGTTCAGTGGAAGCCTGGTGGCATCAATTATATATATCAGAGATAGGAAGCAGAAAAATCACTGTATTGTGCAGCAATGGGAGACTGAAATTCAGGGTGCCTAGACCTATAGGGGTCTGCAACAATATCTAACATAAAATTTTAGGAGTTACAAAGTGGGACAGACACCAGAATATTGCTGACTTTGATGTCATGACAAAAATAACCATAAAAACTGGTAAGCAGAATAGTAATGCTAGTTACTGCCATCTTTCTGACTGTAAGACACAAAATTCCCAGAGCTACTGATTTCAGAGGGGGTATCTTTCTCTAGAGGAAGGAGCTTGAAATGCTATTGTGAAAATAGACAACAGATATCATTTTGAGTTTTCTCCAAAGGTCTTGTAAACCATTTTATCTTGTCACAGTACACTGGAGGGAGAGGAATACACTAACATTTTGAAAAATTTAGACAATGTTACTAAGTTGACTCTAATAAGAAACTCCAGAAGTTTTCTATAGTTGTGCCTAGGGAAGTTAGATTATAATTGGAGCTTTGGTCTAAAGCATAATTCATAGTGGCTCCTGGGGATATTTGTCCAGTAATCAAGTACATAACTAGGAGAAACATGCTTAGCAATTGGCACAAGTCTTGGTTCTCTGACCTGTGGAATAGAACTCCTAAAATACCTACCTCTCTCCCTTACCCTCTCAGAGTAACTTAAAACAACAGCCCTTTCACTATATCTCATACTTTGTGGTTCAGAAATTTGGGGAGGGCTTGGATGGGAGAGGCTTCTGCTCAGTGCACCATGACTGGGGTTACCGGGTGAGATTCACCTAGCATCTGTGCTGTGCAGGTCTGATTTGAGAAGAAAAAGAAGGCTTGATTCACCTGCATGATGCTGTTATGCAGAGAACTATAGGTTNTGTTTCATCTCTCATTTCTCTTAGGCAGGTAGGGAGTCTGCCTCCTCAAGTTTCACCTGTTCTTGTTGATAGATGTTTTGTCTCAGCAGGCTGCCATCTGCTAGGATGGCTGCGGGAGTCCTCCGGGGGTCTCTGAAGTGTGTTGTGTACAAGTGTGTCTGAGAGCTCACACAGCTCCCCTCCTTCCAGCGTGTAGTCCTCATTTGTTCTCTGGTTGGATAAAAGTACTCGCAATGTTTCCTTTCCATATTCCCTGCCATCAAACCCAGTCAGGTCCAAAATCCTCAAGGCTTTCTTTAAATCAGGTCATTTTCCCATTCTTTGTTTGGCTATCGGCTCTCACCCATGGCCCGTACACCCCTCCCGGACTCCTGTCAGGTTGGCTCATCTGGGATCTGATTCCCTGTCTCCTCTCTCCCTTGCAATTTCCCTCTGCATTTTACTCTGAGTGGAGGATGGAGGAACTTCCCAGGGGGCGGGGGAGGGGAGGGGGAAGAGGGCATCTCCTGCCATCTGGATCTCTGGTCCATCCTGCATGGACTCTGTTCATTTTTTTCTGTTTCTGAATATTGTCATTTATTCTCAAATTTGCTGCAGTATATCCCATATTCTTACTGAAAATTCATTCTTCATAAAGTCCCTCCATTAAACTGTGTCCAAGTGAGCTGCTGCCTGTTCTGAGGGTAAGAGTTCCCCTTCTCTTTGAAGTGCTGATTCCCCTGAAAAGTGTGGACATGTCTGGAGCCAGGAGCACCTGAGCAGGTGCCGGGGTCCTCAGGGTTGAGGACCCCACGTGGAAGGAAGGGAACCCCAGAGCCAGATGGACAGGCCAGGCTGAGCGTCTCAGCTGAGTGTGAAAGAGCAGCTCTGTTTCTTGGGTGCTCCAGGTAGCCCACTTTTCTCAGGCATAGGGCACATGGTTCTGGGTGTGTGCACCCCACTAACCACTGGGCCCCCAAGCAGCCAGGGATCATGTTCTGCCAGGCAGGCATCCTCACTCCCTCTGCACAAACCACAAGAAAGGGGGCCTGGAAGCCACCCTTCTCTGGGGTTTCATCCAGTGCTGTCTCCATGGCAACTAAGGGTACAGCAGTCCCCTCCCAGCTCTCTGGCAGGTCTCCTCCTCCGCTCATCTTTTGGGGGCGGTTTGTCGCAGGTCAGAGCTGCAGCACAGGCCTTCAGCCTGTGCTCCCGCTAAACCATTTGCCTTGGAAGCAGTTGTAACATTTCTCAATCCAAAACCGTTCTTCAGCTGGAAATAAGGCTCAGACAGCCAAAGATGGGAAACCGAGCATTCCAGACCCTTCCAAGCCCAGGTCCCCAAGCCCACCTCCAGAGCATGGGGCGCCGACAGCGTCTCAGTGACCAGTGCCATGTCCCCACGGCTGGCAAAGCAGGGGAGCTGCTCTGAGCTCCAGACCCCTTTCTTCTGATGAAGATCCCTCACTTTCCCACCTCATAAGATGCTTCTGTCGGGTGAATCTGATGAGCAGGCTCACATCTCCAGTCCAGGTGTGCTGTGTCCTATATTTCGGGTCCTCAGCAGACAGGTCACCTCTGAGAGGACGGATCACCGGTGGTCTCTTCACTGGCATCTTCGCCCTGAGGACTGATGGTCTGGCAGGGCCTGGGTACCCCAGGTGCCCCCAGAAGACCCCTTGGAGTCTGAGATGGCGCCCAGGGCTTTCCAGGGACAACAGGAGGCGGCCCAGCCAGAGTCCCTGGTGCCATCCCTCTAGGCCTCCAGGAAGGCGATGTTCTTGGGGGGTTTGTTGGGGAACTGCAGTGTGTACAGGTGGGCCATGTACTGGAGCTCAGGCATAACCATCCTCTGACACATCTGCAGCGTCTGGTTGTCCAGGCCCGGCCTGAGGTTGTAGCCCAGGATGTCAGCCCTGCCCGACTGGTAGGGGCGCAGTCGGAGATCGGTGATCTGCGACTGGTTCTTGGGCTNTTTAAAATGTAACACAGGCTATCCCAAGTTTAGAAGATCCCCAAGTGCCTTAAAATTACCTGCTTGTGGTTGTTTTTTTCACATTGGGAAGGGAGGTTCTAACATTAGAGAGCTGGAAACCTTTAGGGCCATTTCTGTCGGTTTTCTTTCAGAAATACTGGGTTTTCTGTGCCAGAATACAATCCCTCATCTCAAATTTCAGAGTGATAAAATCTAAAGTTTAGATGGTTGAGGGTATGATCTTAGTATATTTTAAATTTTTTATATAAATATTTTGGGTAATAAAAACACAATGTGATTTTAAAAGTGTACAAAAGGTGTAAGTGAAAACAAAATCTCCCCCCCCCAAAAAGATTTTAGTAGAATCCTGATACATAGTAAGTATAAGTACCTTTAGTGTTATAAATTCCATTATCCTTTGAGCTTTTTAAAAAATTACTGTAGGAGTAGCAACAATAGTATTTGGTCTTAAGTTCATTAAACAATTACAAATGGCTACTATGTGTAATCAAAGTAGAAACAAAGTAGAGAAACAAAGTAGTTGTATATATATAACTCACAGCTCAAAAAGAAGTTTTGGTTTTTTTATTCAAAACAAACCTTGGGCCTATTATGGTTGGGCATTCTTTACTTAGTTTTCATAACCATGATATAATGTAGTTACTGTTGTTTTCATCATTTCACAGGTAAGGGAACTTAAGTAGGAAGGAGATAATGTGATTTGCCCAAGACATCTTCATTATTGAGTGATGGAGCCAGGTTTGCAACTCAGGTGTTAGACTCTGAAAACACAATCTTTAAATATTGTCTGTTCTGTCTACAGAAATAAGGCTGGCATGTCTGAAAGATTCAAATCCTTTATCACAGTGGCAGTGTGCTGGATCTAGGCTATGGCGTCTAAGAGTTAAGGAGGGATCAGTAATGGCTAGGATGTTGAGGGGAGGGAGAAAGCTGTCCTTGCAGTGTGTCAGGCACTCTGTTTTAGCTCCTTCATTGTCACAGTGTTTCCAGGAGAAATATTTTAGTATGATTTTTTTTTTTTAAGTTATTGAAGCCTCAAGAAGTTTAAGTGACATAAAATATCACATAACTGATAAATGGTGTAGGTGGAATTTAACAAAACCTTTTTGTTATGAAAAATAGCAAACATATACAAAATCAGAGAAGTAATACAGTGTACTCCTCATGTCCCAGCTGCAGTCAATACCAATGTTTTGCCTCTCATTTTATCTATTTCTCTCATTTTTAAAAACGGCTTTATTGAGGTATGGGCTTCCCTGGTAGCTCAGATGATAAAGAATCTGCCTGCACATATCAGGAGACCCGGGTTCAATACCTGGATCAAGAAGATCCTTTAGAGAAGGAAATTTCAACCCACTCCAGTATTCTTGCCTGGAGAATTCGATGGACAGAGGAGCCTGGTGAATTATTTTAGTCCATGAGAGCACAAAGTTGGACATGGGACTAACACTTACTGAAGGATAATTGACTTAAACTACACATATTGAAAATGTGTAATTTGACATATGTACATATCCCTGAAACCATCATCCGAGAAGATCATGAGCATATCCATTACTCCCAAGAGTTTCCTTGTGTCCCTTGGTAATCCTCCTCTTTTACCTCTTTCTGCTTCCTGCCACCTCATGCAAATAGTTGACTCATTGGAAAAGACCCTGATGCTGGGAGGGATTTGGGGGCAGGAGGAGAAGGGGACGACNCGGCTTTGGAGATCACACTGTGACTAAATAGCTAGGCAGTTCACTTCGCTATTGGACCTGGGTAATGATGGTTAAGCTGCTGGCTAAATTCATTAAGCCCCATTATTCCTCCTGTATTGCATCTGAGGAAACCAAGCAAACCCTTCCTGATCTCACCTTGGTGGAGAACCCTCTAAGGCACAATCTTGCCTTCAAGAGCATATAGCCTAACAGAGGACAAACAAGAGACGTGAAAATACAACAAACTGAAATTTGATGGGACTCTCTGTTCAATAAGAAAGGCTCTCAGACGCAAACTAGTATATATAGACAATGGATATATAACAAGGTCCTACTGTATAGCACAAGGAACTATATTCAATATCCTGTGATAAACCATATGGGGAAAGAATATAAAAAAGAATATATATGCAAGTCACTCAGTTGTGTCCAATTCTTTGCAACCCCATGGACTGTAGCCTGCCAGGCTCCTCTGTCCATGGAATTCTCCAAGGAAGAATATTGCAGTGGGTTGCCATTTCCTTCTCCAGATCTTCCCAACCCAGGGATAGAATCAAAGTCTCTTGCATTGCAGGCAGATTCTTTACCATCTGAGCCACCAGTAAAGCCTATTTGTATGTATATATAACTGAATCACTTTGCTGTTTTATATATATATATATATANCATTTCCTTCTCCAGATCTTCCCAACCCAGGGATAGAATCAAAGTCTCTTGCATTGCAGGCAGATTCTTTACCATCTGAGCCACCAGTAAAGCCTATTTGTATGTATATATAACTGAATCACTTTGCTGTTTTATATATATATATATATATCAGTTCAGTTCAGTCACTCAGTCGTGTCCGACTCTTTGCGACCTCATGAATCGCAGCACGCCAGGCCTCCCTGTCCATCACTAACTCCCAGAGTTTACTCAAACTCATGTCCATTGAGTCAGTGGTGCCATCCAACCATCTCATCCTCTGTCGTCCCCTTTTCCTCCTGCCTACAATCTTTCCCAGCATCAGGATCTTTTCAAATGAGTCAGCTCTTCGCATCATGTCTTCCCTGGTGGTAAATGTATATAAAACATATATATATAACATACATATATATAACTGAATCACTTTGCTGCACAGCAGAAATGAACACGACATTGCCATTTAACAAGTATACGATATTGTCAGATGAACAACTATTCTTCAAAACAAGAAAAGAAAGGAAGGAAGAAAGAAAGGTTATCAGCAGTTGAGTGACTGCTCTATGTTGTTGCTGTTCAGTCGCTAAGTCGTTTCTGACTCTTTGCGACCCCGTGGATTGTAGCCCAGATGGTGATTGCAGCCATGAAATTAAAAGACTCTTACTCCTGGGAAGAAAAGTTATGACCAACCTAAATAGCATATTAAAAAGCAGAGACATTACTTTGCTGACTAAAGTCCGTCTAGTCAAGGCTATGGTTTCTCCAGTGGTCATGTATGGATGTGAGACTTGGACTGTGAAGAAGGCTGAGCACCGAAGAATTGATGCTCTTGAACTGTGGTGTTGGAGAAGATTCTTAAGAGTCTCTTGGACTGCAAGGAGATCCAACCAGTCCATTCTGAAGGAGATCAACCCTGGGATTTCTTTGGAAGGAATGCTGCTAAAGCTGAAACTCCAGTTCTTTGGCCACCTCGTGGGAAGAGTTGACNGAACCGCTGGTGGTTGCACAAGACGTTGAAGCGCCTCCCCGCACGCCCTGCGCTGCGCCCTCCACGTAGCGCGCCAAGAGCCGGGGTAGCCGAGGCAGCGCCGCCGACAGGTTGTGCGTCTCGGCGAAGCGGAAGAGGATGTTGAGCACCGTGCTGCTGGCCGTCTTGTGCTTCTTAAGAAACATGACGTTGGTGACGGGAGGCCCATCAGCCTGGTCCCCAAGTTGGCTGGGGGAAGCGCGCAGAGCCATGGGCCGGAGATCCTCGCGCTTGCCCAGCCGGAGAGATCCCAGCCCCGCGACCCCTGAGCCTGGAGGCCCGCAAAGCTTCTACCCCGTCCACGCTTCCCCGACCCACACTCCCTGAGCTGGCAACACCCCAGCCCAGCCCCACCACTGTGCCCCTCACCTGAGACCCCGCCGGGCTGTGCCCCTCCAGCGGCTGCACTACCTGCTCCACGCACGGCAGGCTGCCCTCCCAGGCCCGGCACCCCTCTGCTTCCCAGCCTCCTGCCTGGCTCTGAGGGCGCCCAGCGTGGCTCTGCCCTGTGACCCAGGCCATATGGCCAGCGGTGCTTGGCTGGGCCCTCATGCTGAGATGGGCTGACTCGATGCTGGGCAAGACGACGCTGCTGCTCACTCCTGTGATCTCAGGGTGGCACCCACCCAGTTGTGGACACCAGCCTGGAGCTACAGGTGCCCACCCTGCCCCAGCACAAGATCCCAGAACAGAGCTGGTGAGAGTGACCCCGGATGGTGGGGACAGGGTGCAGAGGCTAGTGCCAGGTCTGGGGGGTAGGAAAGGATACCCAGGAGCTTTAGCATTCCCCTCCTGTGGAGATCAGCCAGGCCCGGGGCTGGAGGGCCCTCCTACCAGCCAGGCTAAACCACTGGGGCTGGGTAGCCATCGGGAGGACCCTGGGCTTCACAGAGGCCATACCACCAACCAGCAGGGGAGCAGGGGTCCTGACCTCCAGACCACTAGGAGGTCTAACCACCCCAGCCCTGCCTCCCAGTCACCCTCTGCACACAGCAGCTCTGCCCAGGGCACCCCCAGCCTGGACCAGATTCAACCCTCCCGTATCCCTGCCTGGAGTTCTGGGCAGCCTACTGCCCATGGGAGATACTGGGAGGCCCCTGGGTGACCATTGCAGAGGAGAGGCTGAGGCCTGGAAGGGACTGGGCTGGGTGCCACCCGGAGTGGGGCACGCTACTCGGGGAGGGGGCAGTGCCCAGACCTCAGGCCACCCAGTGGAGGACTCGTGGCATGAGCAGCCCGACGTCCACGGGCATGACACCAGCCAGCGGCACAGCCAGGGCCGGGGGAGCGCGGCCCAGAAGCACCTGCAGCGAGCTGAGGTGGAGCAGGCAGGACTTCTGGGCCAGAACACACAAGGGAGAGGCAGTGAGCAGATCGGGAGAGACAGGCAGGGACTCCCTGTCCCGCCCTCCCTGGACCAAGAACCTGCAGCGGCTCAGCCGTGAGGGGCTCCCTGTGCTGCCCCACCCGGAGGGCCACTTTATACTGAGAAGGGGGAGGAGGCCCAGCCAATCTCACTCTGGTCACCATCTGCAGGCCACCCCAGACTTACACTCCAGCCTGGGCTAGCCCCGAACCCCCACTGGGGTGTCCACAGGCATCGCAGCCTCCAAGCTGCCCTCCAAACCCAGCCCACCCCCAGGGCCAGTGGCTTATTCATCTGCTCTCATCCCGTTTCCCTCCCCCCATCTTCGGTTCTGATCCACACTGCTCCCAAACCCTGGGGGCCTGGTTACCCGCTCCTGTGTCCCTGCCCCGTGGTTCATTCTGCCCCAGCAGCCCAGGGACCCTTTTATTAAAAAATCCAACGTGCTCAAAGTCTTCCTTGGTGGCTCAGACGGTAAAAAATCCGCCTGCAATGAAGGTTCGATCCTGAGTCAGGAAGATCCCCTGGAGGAGGGCATGGCAACCCACTCCAGTGTTCCCTGGAGAAGCCCATGGATAGAGGGGCCTGGNCTCCATTTAATAATGAAAGTGAAAACTGTTGGTCACTCAGTTGTGTCTGACTCTTTGCAACCCCATGAACTGTAGCCCTCCAAGCTCTTCTGTCCATGGGATTTCCCAGGTAAGAATACTGGAGTGAATTGTCATTTCCTCCTCCAGGGAATCTTCCTGACTGAGGGATCAAACCTAGATCTCCTGCATTGCAGGCAGGTTCTTTACCATTTGAGCCACCAGGGAGGCCCCCATTTAATATAAGATGGTCAATTAATATTTTAAAATAAATACTGAATGTGGCATAAATATACTTTTTTAAATTGTTACATCTCTTTCTGTGATATTCTGCCATGAATTGATCAATACCAAAGGACAATATTTTCATCATTCAAGAGGTAACTGTGCATGTTTGGGTAGAAATTTTAGCAGTTTCTACCATGGAAATGTATTGTTTAAAAAAAAATTAGTGGTCATTGATAGATTTTTTTTTTTTAATAAGAGTATAAAATCAATTCTTTGCATGTTTTCTGGTTAGGCACACTGTTATTGTTTGGCATCTTCAAATTGCACTTTCTTAAAAAACAAAAATTGAATTGAATCTGAATCAAATTGGAAAATAAACTGATCTATGTTTAATGTTTTGTGGAGAAGGAAATGGCAACCCACTCCAGTGTTCTTGCCTGGAGAATCCCAGGGACGGGGGAGACTGGTGGNAAATTTTAGCAGTTTCTACCATGGAAATGTATTGTTAAAAAAAAATTAGTGGTCATTGATAGATTTTTTTTTTTTAATAAGAGTATAAAATCAATTCTTTGCATGTTTTCTGGTTAGGCACACTGTTATTGTTTGGCATCTTCAAATTGCACTTTCTTAAAAAACAAAAATTGAATTGAATCTGAATCAAATTGGAAAATAAACTGATCTATGTTTAATGTTTTGTGGAGAAGGAAATGGCAACCCACTCCAGTGTTCTTGCCTGGAGAATCCCAGGGACGGGGGAGACTGGTGGGCTGCATAAAATTATAATTAAATATTTGCAATAGCAATCCATTTTTCTGAGAAAAGTTGTTTTCCCTCTAAATAAGGAAAATGGTCGTTATTTCTAATTTCACAAACTGTAGAAGATGCACATGAGCTCAGCCTGTCAAATACACATCATGCCTGGAAATCAACATCAGTCTTGATATAGACGTTTCCAGTGGAAGATTGCTACAAACACCCTTAGAATCCCACTGCCATGAAATTCTAAATTGTTAGCTCAGAAACAGAGGAAACACTTAGGAGACTTAGCAACCAGTCCCACTAGTTGTTTGTATGGTGACTGTTTAATGGTCAGGGTTGCTTCCAAAGACAGGTTCAGACTAAAGTCTACAATTTACTCAAGTTGAATTTTTCAGTAACATAAAAGTTTTCAATTTTGCAACTAGCCCTGAAACTAAAGCAAAATGTTTTCTTCCTGTGGCTACTTGATTTTATTTCCTATGTGTTCCTAAATTATGTTTTTTAAAATAAGACCTTCCTGGTGATCCTGACAGAAGCTGTTATGAGAAGATGTCAAGATAACTTATTTTCTTAAATTTCATAGTAAATGTGAGAAATTTTCATAGACTGTGAGTTCCCAATACACAAAAATACTTCAGCATTTAATACTTTCCAAGTATCCACAGCTATCAGTTAGATATTTTTTATTTGCTATGAGATCATTATTCATAAGAACATAAAATAAGAATTAAGAAAACGGTTTCCTTCTTGATAAAAAGCTGTCTTTGCTTCAAAATTGTTGCGCAAAAGAAAAATAAATAAATACACAGAATTATCCAAAATAATTGAATTGTTTTCTCATCTCAAGGTGCTGTTCCCCACGGTCACTTTTGGAAAATAAAGCTACTTCTCTTGCACTGTGTCTGAATGTAAAAATTCTCTATCTAGGCCTTGGATTATCATCTTATACTTTTCTAAAAACAAACGTCCACTCTCTCAGTTTATAATACGTATTTCTAAAGGAAAATAAACACATTTCATTCAGATGTTTGTGAAACCAACACAGACACTGTCATCCAAAGAGCAGAATTTATGGGAAAAAAGAAGGAGAAAAGATGGTTCTGGGATCGTTCAAATCCCAAAGGAAGAGAAAGACACATATCACTTAGCAAAAATTCCCACCAGAAATAAATACACATGTATTTGAGACGAGGAAAAGCTGAATNCAGACACTGTCATCCAAAGAGCAGAATTTATGGGAAAAAAGAAGGAGAAAAGATGGTTCTGGGATCGTTCAAATCCCAAAGGAAGAGAAAGACACATATCACTTAGCAAAAATTCCCACCAGAAACAAATACACATGTATTTGAGACGACGAAAAGCTGAATGAAGCCCAAAAACAATAGACAGATAAGGAGGTTTAGATGAGTGAAAACTATTTTTTGTTGTTTATATTAAATGTTACATCTAGATTCTGGGGGCAATTTTCCAGTGATAAATTTTTAAACTTTGGTCAAATATGAAAGTCATTTAAGATATTTACTATTTTAATAAATGTTGGCTTAATGAGGGCCACCAATGTGTTAAAATGCCTCAGAATTAAAATATGTGCTTCAGTTTCTGGGTTTTGTTTGAGATTTATTGATGAGAAAAAGGTCATGTTAATATTTTAAAGAAAGGTAGCACATGTATAAAAGAAGAGCTAGTAAAGCTACTTTGGAAAGCCTCTTGTCAAAATGTTCTTTGCAGACGTAGGTCACCACCAGCTGGACACTCTACTTGTACCCTTGGACTAGAGTACAGGCTGGCAGTTAGCTATCTTTCAGCAAGTTTAGTCTAACTTGAAATAAAGAACATACAGAAGGTTATGAACTTTTTCTTGGTGCATCTCAAATAATCCTAAAGGTTAATGAAATTCTATGCAAGAAAGAAAGAAAGATAGTGCTAAGTCATGTCAGACTCTTGTGATCCCATTAACTGTAGCCTGCCAGGCTTCTCTGTTCATGGGATTCTCCAGGCAAGATACTAGAGTGGGTTACCACTTCCTTCTCCAGATGAACTTCCTGACCCAGGAACTGAACCCAAGTCTCCCACATTGCAGGCAGATGCTTTACCAACTAAGCTGTATGGGGGGGGAAGCCCAATTCTATGCAAAATTCTAAACAAATCTTTTTAACTTGACAAATAATTCTAAACTTCCAAAAAATTGAAATGGACACACACATACACACAAAAGTGAATGAATTTTTATAAAGAAAAAATACTAACATGAGGAATTTATCTCAGCATGTGTGAAAATTTACTATAAATTTACTATATTTACCAAAATTCACTATAATAATCAAAACTGNCACCCACGTGGCCACCTCTGGCGCCGCACTGCGGGGGTGTTCAGTCATTCCGTCATACCCAGCTCTGCAGAGTGGTGGCCTGCAGCACGCCATGCTGCCCTGTCCTTCACGGTCTCCGGGGGTGTGCTGAAACGCATATCTGTTGAGTTGGTGACTCCATCCAACCATCTCATCGTCTGTCGTCCCCTTCTCCTCCTGCCCTCAATCTTTCCCAGCATCAGGGTCTTTTCTAATCAATAGATTCTTCTCATCAGGTGACCAGAGTATTAGAGCTTCAGCTTCAGCATCAGTCCTTCCAGTGAATATTCAGGACGGATTTCCTTTAGGATGGACTGGTTTTATCTCCTTGCTGTCCAAGGGACTCTCCAGCACCACAATTTGAAAGCATGAATTCTGTGCTCAGCCTCCTTTATGGTCCAACTTTCACATCCATACATGACTACTAGAAAAACCATAGCTTTGAGTATACACACTTTTGTTGGAAAAGTGATGTCTCTGCTTTTTAATATGGTGCCTAGGTTTGTCATAGATTTTCTTCCAAGGAGCAAGCATCTCTTAATTTTATGGCACAGCCACTCTCCACAGGATTTTGGAGCCCAAGAAAATAAAGTCTGTCACTGTTTCCATTGTTTTCCCATCTATTTCCCATGAAGTGATGGGACCAGATGCCATGATCTTAGTTTTTTTAATATGAGTTTTAAGCCAGCTTTTTCACTCTCCTCTTTCACCTTCATCAAGAGGCTCTTTACTTCTTCCTCACTTTCGGCCATTAGAGTAGTATTATCTGCATATGTGAGGTTATTGATATTTCTCCTAACAATCTTGCTTCCAGTTTGTGCTTCATCCAGTTCAGCATTTTGCATGATGTACCCTGCACATAAATTAAATAAACATGGTGACAATATACAGCCTTGATGTACTCCTTTCCCAATTTTGAACAGGTTTCTCTGGAGGCAGGTAAGGTGGTCTGGTATTCTCGTCTCTTGAAGAATTTTCCACAGTTTGTTGTGATCCACATAGTCAAAGGCTTTGACATAGTCAATAAAGCAGAAGTGGATGCTTTTCTGGAATTCTCGTGCTTTTTTTCTATTATCCAGTGGATGTTGGCAATTTGATCTCTGGTGCCTCTGCATTTTCCAAATACAGCTTGAACATCTGGAAGTTCATTGGTCACATATGTTTGAAGCCTGGCTTGGAGAATTTTGAGCATTAGTTGCTAGCGTGTGAGATGAATGCAATTGTGCGATAGTTTGAACATTCTTTGGCATTGCCCTTCTTTGGGATTGGAATGAAAACTGACCTCTTCCAGTCCTGTGGCCACTGCTGAGTTTTCCAAATTTGCTGGCATATTGAAGTGCAATTCTTTCACAGCATCATTTTTTAGGGCTTGAAATAGCTCAGCTGGAATTCCATCATCTCCACTAGCTTTGTTGGTAGTGATACTTCCTAAGGCCCTCTTGACTTTGCATTCCAGGATGTCTGGCTCTAGGTGAGTGATCATAGCTTCTCAATGGCCCTCTTCCTACTGCTTCCTATCTCCTCTCTTGCACCAGAGCCTACTCTCAGACACAAGCTGGGAGAATTTGAGCCCCTGCCATCACTTTCTGCTCTCCACACACACCCCGTTAAGGTCAAGGCATCGTGGCACATGCTTTGCCCTCCCTCCACATCTTTTTATGTTTACTTATTTGGCCTCATCAGGTCTTAGTTGCGGATGTGGGGTCTCACGTTACAGAGCACAGCTCAGCAGCTGTGTCGCACAAGATCTTTAGTCGCGGTATGTGGGATTCTTAGTTTCCATCCAGGAGTCAAACCCGAGTCCCCTGCTTTGGAAGGTGGATTCATTACCACTGGACCGTCAGGGGAGTCCCCGCGCCACCATTTGTATCTGCTTCCTTACTGGGTTTTAGACATGATGTGAGCTTCTAACGCTCCCTCAAGTCCTCCTGACGAAGGACTTGCAATCCACCTGAGAGAGACTCCCAGGAACCAGCAGGTAGACAGGCTGAGTCTCCGTAAGCCCAGGACTATGAGGGGCCAAGGGCAGAATGCTCACACGCAGGGCAGGGCTGCCGGAAGGGAGGCCCGTGTCAGCCTGCAGTCACGGCCTATGAGCCCAGAGGGCGGCCGCAGAGGCAGCAGGAGACGGTGCGGCGGCCCAGGGGCCAGGCCCTGGGGCCTGCTCACTGCACACCTTCCCCAAGCCCTGGAGGGGTGCGCTTCTGGAAGGGCACGGGCGCCCGCACCACAGTGGAGTCCCATCTGCAGAGCTCGCGAGACCCCCAGGGCGGCAGCTTGTCGCTGGGGCCCGGGCGGGCGGCTCCCTTCTCTTAACTGGAGGACAACTGCTTCACAATGTTGGCTTCGCAGTACAGCCTGTCTCTTATACACATCTAGCTTCACATCTTCCCCCAAAGAGAGTTTCTAACTCAGAATTCAGTTCTCAACTTCCCATGGAAGCACATCATACGGTAATAACAGGACGATTCTAAACNGACAACTGCTTCACAATGTTGGCTTCGCAGTACAGCGACATGGATCAGCCACAGGGACACACATGCCCCCCCGTTGTGAGCCTCTCTGCCGCCCCTTCCCCATCCCGCCCCCCCGGGTCATCACGGAGCACTGGCTTTAGGCTCCCTGTGTCGCACGGCAAGTCCCCACTGGCTGTTCACTTTGCACAGGGTTCTATCACCCATACAGTTAGAGTTTAGCCCCTGCTGGGTGAGGCCCTCCTGGGACGTCGACGGGCCTGGCTTTTCCCCTCAGTGTTCCCCCGGCCTGACTTCGTTCTGACACACAAAACTCCCTTCAGCAAACACTGGGTGTTGCCTGGCCCCTTCAGAGGAGCCGTACTGAGGACTTCTTGGAAATTTCTGGTATCACATTTACAATAACCCCTTTGGCCTTAAGGGAACAAGTTCTCCACAGAATTGCAGTGAAAAGGAGAAAAGAGGAATGAGTTTTTCTTTCCTTCCCTGAGAACAAAGATACAGAGAATAGGGCTGATCACTCCTAGTTTTTACTTTGTTCCTAATCTGCAGTCAACATTCAAAAAACTAAGATCCTGGCATCTGGTCCCATCACTTCATGGCAAACAGATGAGAAAACAATGGAAACAGTGAGAGACTTTATTTTCTTCGGCTCTAAAATCACTGTGGATGGTGATTAGATTAAAAGATTTTTGTTCCTTGCGAGAAAAGCTATAACAAACCTAGACAGTATGTTAAAAAGCAGAGTCATTACTTTTCCCACAAAGGTCCTTATAATCAAACCTATGGTTTTTCCATTAGTCGTGTATGGATGTGAGAGTTGGACCATACAGAGACTGAGCGTCAAAGAACTGATGCTTTGAACTGTGGTGTTGGAGAAGACTCTTGAGAGTCCTTTGGACCGCAAGGAGATCCAAACAGTCAATCCTAAACCAAATCAGTCCTGAATATTCATTGGAAGGACTGATGCTGAAGCTGAAACTCCAATACTTTGGCCACCTGGTGCAAAGAGTTGACTCACTGGAAAAGACCCTGATCCTGGGAAAAATTGAAGGCGGGAGGAGAAGGGGACGACAGAGGATGAGATGGTTGGATGGCATCACCGACTCAATGGACATGAGTTTGAGTAATCTCTGGGAGTTGGTAAAGGAGAGGGAGGCCTGGCGTGCTGTGGTCCATGGGTGACAAAGAGTCGGACACGACTGAGCGACTGAACAGCAACAATCTGTAGTCTGTAACTAAGTTTGCTTTTTGCCCTCTGACTCTGCATGAGCTATTTCTGCACCTATTATCTTTTAACTCTATGTAACACATCCTATATCTGGTGCTCACCATTACCTCACTCTCTCTCTCTGCCGACAACTGCTTGTAGATTTTCTCCTTTTTTGCATTCAGAAAGAAGGCCGCAGTACAGAACACAAAAGGCGATGGACCCAACAGCCCAATGCCAGCCTACGACTGCCTCCAAAACAAGGCAGGAGGAAGACGGAGACAAGAGACTGATGTCCTCATCTCATCGCCACTCCAGTGGCGAGCCCTCACCTAGAGGGCCCCCTGACTCCTCACAGAGGAGGGCACAGGCCTTGAGGCACCAGCCTGTTCTGTTCTGTCTCCCCTCGCTGGTTGAGGATTAAAGCCACCTTTCTATTTCCTCCAGACTCTGTCTCTGTAATTTTTTATTTGGCTTCGGTGGGCAGAGAATCCAAGGCTTTTGGTGGCAACAACAGCTGCCCAAGAAAAATAATGTCTTCAGAGAAATCCCTCACTTCTAAGGAGAGGCTCTTCCCTTGCAGAACACCTTCTGGTCCCATCACCCATGGGGTCAGCAGGGTGTGGGTGTGGGATGGGCCAGGCGGTGCACCCAGCAGGATGGGTGCTCAGGGAGCCACTCCTGGGGCTGTCAACAGGAGGGGTGTTCTGCCCGGCAGGGAGACAGGGTCCCAGGCATTTGCCATCTGTCTTCGGGAATGGAATCCTGTATGGCTGCAGCTGTTGATTTTGACACTCCCTGAAATGAAACACTCTGTGTTCCAGTAAAACTGGTAGAATAGGTCTTTACATAGATATTTTCAGAACCTGATTTTATGAGCCCAAGCCTTGCATCGCCTCATCTTGAGAAATAACTATCATGGTGACATCAACTCCTCATGACTAGCAGAAAACCTTTTGTAAGATAAGCGCTTATCTCCCTTGGCTGATCCCAGGGCCCAATCCAGGGCTCCTGTGTAGGATCCAAAGTGGCCAGGCAAATACACCCACAGTGGGCACCACGGGTCTATCCACCCGTCATCCCTTCAACTGGCCCTTGTTTAGCCCCAAATGCCCTATTGGGTGTGGGGCCGAGCCAAGGGGGTGGGTACAGTGGCAGCATTTAATTAGCAGCAGCCAAGGAAGGGGACGACAGAGGATGAGATGGCTGGGTGGCATCACTGAATCGCTGGACGTGAGTCTGAGTGAACTCCGGGAGTTGGTGATGGACAGGGAGGCCTGGCCTGCTGCGATTCATGCGGTCGCAAAGAGTCGGACACGACTGAGCTACTGAACTGAACTGAACTGAAGGACAAGACTGAACAGTTACTCAGGGCTCCCTCCTCACAGACAAGCCCTTGGCCGGGAAGGCTGCATTCTTGGGAAGCCAGGCCCTGCCCCCCTGCACTGGCTCGGCTGCTTGAGGAGAACAAGGAGGTGCTGGCCCCCGGTCCCCGCCCCCCACCCCAAGATGCACCAGCAGGAGGCCTGGCACAGGGCCGCCAGAGGTCTCCTTGGGCCTGGGGACCCTGTGATCAGGATGGATGAGGCCGTCGTCCAATGAGTCCAGGGCATACAGCCATCTGTACAAAGATCGAACCAAAAAGAAGCAGGGACAGGGCCCAGATGCCCAAACTCAACATCCCCCAAAAAGAGGGAAAGAGTGGGGGCACCCCCACCCAGGGGGTCCTGCTAAAACAGAAAGGCACGTCGCTCTGTTGCTGCCTGCATGTGCAAGAAAAGAATCGCGGCCAAGACTCCTGTCCACCACCCAGTCCCCACCTGTCACTGCCCACCGAATCGGGAGTGACGGGGCCTGGCTTTGGCTGGGACCTGAGGCTGACAGGAGGAACCTGCAACTTCCGCTTCCACTCCCTCAACACTCTCCTGAGACGACACCCCCCAGGAAGCTGCTGTGCCACTTTTCAGGAGGGGAACCGAGATGCCCCAGCCAAGACCCAGGAGCAAGAGGTGGCCAGGGCCTTCCAGCCCCGCACCCATCCAGCTGGGCACAGCCCCTGGTTGTGGGGGGTGGGGGTCGTCACCAGGGTGGACACTGAGCCCGAGAGATAGGTCAGCAGGGCCTGGTGCAGCCAGGCCTCTGGGGGCTGCTGATATGAGGAGAGCCCAGGGTGGCCCATGTCCCCACCCAACCCAGGGTGGCCCATGTCCCCACCCAACCACAACAGGGCCCTCTGAGTCCTTCCCCCAAAGGGGACTGCTTCATGCTCTACAACCTGGGGGTGCTTCCTCCCCTCTGGGTGGCACCACATTTGCCTTGAAGTCAGTTCAGAGGGTCACACTGTGAGGGCTGGAGGTTGCAGCCAGCACTGAGAATAGTGTGAAATAGAATCAAATAGAACAGAGAGAAAAGCGTAGGCATAGAATAGAATAGATATAGATACAGAATAGAGTAGATAGAGTCAATAAACTTAGACTTGTTTAGTCGCTAAGTCATGTCCGACTCTTTGTGACCCCGTAGACTGTCGCCCACCAGGCTCCTCTGTCCGTGGGATTTCCCAGGCAAGAACACTGGAATGGGTTGCCATTTCCTCCTCCAGGGTATCTTTCCAACCCAGGGATCACACCTAGGTTTCTGGACCCCCCCTGCACTGGAGGCGGATTCTTTACCACTGCGCCACCTGATACAGACTGGCAGAGAATAAACAGAGACTAGAGCAGACGAGGCAGCATCTGAGCGTGTGGGAGGCAGTGTGGCTGCGGGGAGATGTGTTTCAGACAGACACAGGACGCGGAGGCTCAAGTGTGTCCCAGACAGCGACGCTGCGTGCTGTCTTCCCCCGGGTCACCATGGAAACAGGTCCCCTCTTCCTCATCATTCAGTTCTCATCCTGCCTCCGTCACCTCATGCTCAGGGCAAAGTGTCCCCTTGTCCACTGAAAAGCAGACTGAAAGTGTCCTGGCTGGGCCCCCTGGACTCTTTCTGGCCCCTTTCTGGCCCCCATCTGGCCCCCATCCAGCCCACACGTGGCCATCACAGCTGTGCACCAGCAGAGTGCTGCCAGATGCTCTGCCCTGCCCCCTCCCCGCCTGCACTCCCGCGTGTACACTTTACCCACCCTAAGAGCGGGCCTGAGGCCAGGAGAGTCACACAGCCCCCCACAGGGTCCACACGGCCCCCCCAGAGATCACATAGTCCCGACGGGGTCACACAGCCCCCACTGGGTCACACAGCCCCCCACAGATTACACAGCCCCATGGGGTCACACAGCCCCCCCCCAGGGTCCACACAGCCCCCAACAGATTACACAGCCCCACAAGGTCACACAGCCCCCCACAGGGTCCACACAGCCCCCCACAGATCACACAGCCCCCCACAGATCACACAGCCCCACGGGGTCACACAGCCCCCATGGGGTCACACAGCCCCCAAAGAGTTTAAACAGAGTCAATATAATTTGCTGGCACTTGAACACACTTAAGTTCGCCCCCACCCCGCCTTCCCACCACACCCGGTCAAAGAGCAAGGAGCCGTGAACTTGGGGTGAAGCCTTGCCTCTGTATTCCTCTTCTTTTTTCACCTCCGGAAGCAGAGCAGCGCCGGACCCCTGGCTCACCCTGATGCCTAGCCCGGGGCATCATTTTCTCCTGACCTTAGGAAGGAGGACTGTTTATGGAAGAGTAATTGTAAGACAGATGGGACTTTGGGACCCTGAAGACTTGAGAGTTCTAGGAAAACAATTCAAGGAAACCACAGATAAGAAACAACCCAGCTCCCAGAGACGCTTGAGGCTCTCTGCCAGGTCACTGAATGTGGCTGCTTGCTGCCCTTTTGATTATCCAGACGAGCAACTTAACTTGCTTTTGTCTGTGCCTTAAGTCATGTAATGGATATAGGGTCAGCAGATTAGGACAGAGCCCTTTTGTGTGCATTTCAGGGTTCACTCTAACCCGGTAGAGGTGGAGACGAGCCTCCCTGGGGGTTCACGTTTCAGCCCCCTCCCGCAAGACGAGGCAGACATGCCAAGGGAACACTATTCTCGTTCAGTCAGTTTGAATGGGGGAATCCTCTTTTCACCTTTCAGTGGATGGCATGATTCTGTGATCCCAGTGGACCCAGGTACCCAGCACCTCCATTTAGTCACTTAGCCCGACAGGAAGTAGCTGTGGCCATTGGCACCCACTCTCCATCTGTGATAAGGACACCGTGCCCGCGTGTGGCTTTCCTGCTGCTCTTGGAGGGTCGGGAGGCGTGGTTGGCCAGTCCGTATCATCCAGTCACCCAAGGCCGGCCTCTCAGGAAGTATGGCAATACTGCTGGTGAATCAGATTGAACGGCTCAAGTACCAGTGAGGAGCATCTGGGGGAGGGTTTTGGTTCCATGAAAGGAAGAAAGAGACACCTGTAATCTTCCTTCTGATGAAACGGTCCAGGAAGACTGCTCTTGAGGCTGCCAGTTTAACTGACGGTAGCATGAGCTGCAAGAGAAAGAAGTTAACACAGCAAAGTTTACCGCTCAGTTTTAACATGTCAGTTCAGTTCAGTTGCTCAGTCATGTCCGACTCTTTGCAACCCCATGAACTGCAGCACATCAAGACTTCCTGTCCATCACCAACTGCTGGAGTCCACGCAAAGCCATGTCCATTGAGTCGGTGATGCCATCCAGCCATCTCATCCTCTGTCGTCCCCTTCTCCTCCTGCCCTCAATCTTTCCCAGCATCAGTCTTTTCAAATGAGTCAACTCTTCGCATCAGTTGGCCAGAGTCCTGGAGTTTCAGCTTCAACATCAGTCCTTCCAATGAACATCCAGGACTGATCTCCTGGTTGGATCTCCTTGCAGTCCAAGGGATTCTTGAGTCTTCTCCAACACCACAGTTCAAAAGCATCAATTCTTCAGTGTTCAGCTTTCTTTACAGTCCAACTCTCATATCCATACATAACTACTGGAAAAACCATAGCTTTGACTAGATGAACCTTTGTTGACAAAGTAATGTCTCTGCTTTTAAATATGCTGTCTAGGTTGGTCATAACTTTCCTTCCACAGAGTAAGCGTCTTTTAATTTCATGACTGCAGTCACCATCTGCAATGATTTTGGAGCCTAAAAAAAAAAAGTCTGAC
>SJYV01005443.1:0-25957 GCA_006410875.1 Neotragus pygmaeus | reverse complement strand
GGGTCACACAGCCCCCCACAGGGTCCACACAGCCCCCCACAGATCACACAGCCCCCACGGGGTCACACTGTCCCAATGGGGTCACACAGTCCCCACGGGGTCACACAGCCCCCACGGGGGTCACAGTCTTCTATGGGTCATATACCCCTCACAGGGTTACCCAGCCCCCACAGGGTCACCCAGCACCCACGGGGTCACACAGCCCCCACAGGGTCACAGCCTTCTATCAGTCACACAGCCCCCTGGGATCACATGGCTCCCCACAGCCACTCCCTGGTCCCAGCCCCCTAGGAGATTTTTGTCCCGAGAAGCTGACCTCAAACAACCAGAAACACAAGTTTCCACAGACCTGAAGCCAAGGCATGGGGTGGAGGGACCATACAATAGCTCCCATACAGTCAGCGGATTGATGCCCCAGCATCTCAGGCCAGGAGCCTCTCCCAGACCTCTCACCCTGCCCAGTGGAAGAGGTCTGGTCTCTGCTCCAGGTGGCCTGTCTAGCCAAACAAGCCACCAGACTCCCCCGGCCCACGCCCGTCCCCTCCTCCCCGGGGACCCCTGGATGCCCTGGCCCATGCCCGTCCCCTCTCGTCCCTGTGGACCCCTGGGCGCCCCGGCCCACGCCCATCCCCTCTCGTCCCCATGGACCCCTGGGTGCCCTGGCCCACGCCCCTTCCCTCCTCCCCGTGGACCCCTGGGCACCCCCGGCCCATGCTTGTCCCCTCGGTTCCTGTGGTGCCCAGACGTGCTGCAAGACAGAGCCTGCAGGTGCCCTGTCCTGGGCGGCAGCCGGCCTGTCTGCCCACAGGCCCAGGGCGCTGACCTAGCAACATGGGCCCCAGGCATTCCCATAAGTCACAGAAAACCGACCCAAGGTTCTGGGCCTTGAGGGCCAGCGAGTGTGAGCCTGCACAGTGCCCTTCTCCCTGAGGTCTGCGCGGCACCCGCAAGCCTGAGACAAGCACAGCAGCTAGCCAGGCCATGTGTCCCAACAGCCCCCACGGGACCCACCCTTCCATCAGAGCTGGCACAGCCCGCAGGACCTGGGCTGGACCCCAGATAGTGGAGCAACACCCCCAGCCGCCCCTCCAGGGAGGCCCCGGGAAGAGGCTGGTCATGTCCCCCCACCCTCGGGGAGCGGTGGTGGAGGCACAGCACCCCCCGCAGGCCAGGAGAGGATGGGGACACTTGCAGACTCCACGCCCCTCCCCTCCTGACCTCTGCAGCACGGGTGGGCTCCAGGGCTCAGGGCCCGGCCAGCACCCGGAACTGCACAGGCGGGTGACCGGGCTAAGTGCAGGAGCTGGGCGGGGACCCAGCCAGCCCCCCGGAAGGTGACCGCAGGCCTGAGGCCAGCAGAGCCCGGCCCCCAGCAGCTGCCCACCCAGGCCTCCCGCCCAGACACCAGATCCCCGTCTCCTCTGCTCACATCCCTCTTACCCAAACCGCCCACTAGGCCCGGGACAAGGCCGGCCGGGCAGGAGAGGGGGGCTCCCCCCTGCCTGAAATGAAGCCCACGAGGGTGAACTCAGAGCGAATGCCCGGTCCAGGGTGATGCCCCAGGAGGACTTGGTCCATCACGCCCTCAGGCCCCCAGGACTGAAGAAGGAATTTGGCCCCTGTGATGGCACAGCCCCCACTTACCTCTGCAAGCCCCCCAGAGAGGACGGCATGCTGGCAGGCGGCGATCCGGCCTGGCCCCGTGCCCCACCTGAGCGGGTGGCCGCAGAGCACGGGTACCGGCGGGGTGTGACACTGGGCAGAGCAGGAACTCGAGGCGCGCACCTGCCAGCCCAGGGTGGGGCCGCGCCCTGTACCCACGCCGAGGCCAGGCCTCCCGGAGGAGGCAGGCGCCTGGCACACGCCCGCGAGCCTGCGCCCACTCACTCTGCCCCGGTGCCGGGCAGGTCACCCCAGGGGGCCTGCAGGGAGCTGTGGGTGGTGACAAGTCCTCTGGGTCCAGAACTCAGGGCAAGATGCAGATCTTCCTGAGGGGCGGTGGTGGGCGGCTCTGAGGACAAGGAAGAAGGCAGCAGCTTTCCTCCTTTTCCTCCTCCTCCTCGAAAGCTTCACCCCGGGAGAAAACTTAGCTGTTGTTCACACCTTGGGCTGGAAAAGAACTTTCAAAAGAGGACACTGCGGTATAAAATTTTAAATTTAGTAGATTTTACTCCATATAAGTACACTTCTTTCTTTTGGAAATAAATACAAGTCAAAGACAGCAGACCGAGAGAAATATTTGCAGCATTTTAAGCAAATGTTAGGTCCAT
Source organism: Neotragus pygmaeus (assembly GCA_006410875.1). NCBI lineage: Eukaryota > Metazoa > Chordata > Mammalia > Artiodactyla > Bovidae > Neotragus > Neotragus pygmaeus. Next base: position 23,687 of record SJYV01005443.1, on the reverse strand, counting down.
AAGGAAAGACAACATTCCTCACTGCACCATGAGGAATCCCAGCGCTGGCCAGCCCGGGGTCTTTGCACGTGGGCGCGGGGGTGCCACAGTGGCCAGGCACGTTGGGGCTGCCTGTCCACAGGCCCTTCCCCAGCCTGGTCTGACCTATCGTGGTGGGTGGGCAGAAGGGCAGACGTGCAGACGTGCACTCAGAACCCTCCCAGGCCTTTCTAGTGAACTGGTGGAGAAGGCTCGGGGGCGCACTCACTTTCTCTCCGATGGCTCCTCGGACACAGCAGAGCTTGGGGGGTGGGGGCAGAGTTCAGGGAGCCCGCACCCAAGGAAGAAAGATGCTCGGCTGCAAGGGTGGGGAGGAGGCTGCGGCCCTGCTCCCTGCCCAGTGGGGGTTCTGGGAGGGCCTTCCTTGGGGGAGCTGGGGCCTGCACCGTGTACCTCGTATCTGCAGGGGGGCTGGGGGGTGAAAAGAGATGGAAGCACTGTGCTCCCAGCCCTGGCCTCCCCGGCAAGCCCCACCTGCAGCACCCAAACCACCTGAAGGCTCCAGAGCGCGGCTGCCAGGACTCACAGGGTCAAGTATGGGCTCGTCTCACCTGACAGATGGCCACCCAGCATACCGCGCTACCAGCGGAGCCACACAGCCCAGCCCAAGGTCGGGAGGCAGGGCATCGTCCACCTGCAGCCACCCTCTGTCCCTGGGGTCCTGGGGCAGGCCCCTCCCAGCACAGGAGGCCCCGTTGGCTGGGCGGCTGGTGCTCCCCATGGTGCGGGCCTGCAGGACTCTGGCTTTCTCAGGGCCCTCGCTGGGCCAGAAGGCAGCTGTCTGCCCGGCTCCTCTGGGTCAGGGCTGGGCAGGGAAACAGCCATCACCAGCTCTGGCTTCAGAGGCCCATTCCTCCCGCAGCAAGGCAGCACGTGGCTCCAGGGGAACAAGGACCCTCCCTGAGCTCCCCCGGGGTGAGGAGCCCCACCTCTGGCCAGGGGTGGGGAACGCTAAGGGCCACACGTGAGGAGGTCTCAGGGCAGAGCCTTCACTCTCCTGCCCACCGGGGCCTCAGGCTTCATTGCTGCTACAGATGTTTGCTCTCCTCCAAACATAGCCCAGATGCTCAGTGATGGACCTGGGGGGCGGGGCTGCTGAGCAGAGACCCTGAGAGTCCCCTGGGGCCCCACCTGCGGGGACACAGATGGTCTTGGGGTGTTGGCTCCAAGTGAGGGGGACCAGGCACCAGACAGGGTCAACGGCTGCACCCCTAGTTCACGGCGAGGCTGCTGAACCCCAGAGCCACAGTGGTCAGCATCTGCTGTCAAAGGCAGGGGCTCCCAGCAGGTCCTGCCAGCACGGCCGGCAGCAGAGAGGAGGAGTGGACCACGGGCCTGGCCAAAATCAGGGCGTCTCAGAGGTCAGCTGTCAGGAGCCGCTAGGAGGGCCACAGGGCCAGAGCAGGAGGGTCCTCTGGGAAGGGAGATGCCTGCGAGTAGCCTGGATGGGAAGCCGGATGGGGCAGGGAGTGGACACTGCCACATGCAANGCAGCTTCTGCGAACTCCCCCAGGTGCCTTCACTGAGTGCCCCACCCCCATCACAGCTCCTCAGGGTCGGGGTCCCAGAGGACTGCTAGGAGCCCTGCGTCCCCCTTCCTGGCCTCCCGTCATCAGGAGCCCATCTTGGGTCCTGTGAACCTCCCACCCATGACTGGGCTCTCGGTCTCCTGAGACGGCCTGTCTCTGACCTCTAGGACAGGACGGGGGTCCCTGGGCTGCCCTGCAGACTTGGGAGCTCTGGTTCGGGGGCCACAGGGGGCCCTGCAGAGGCGGGCATCTCCGTGTGCCATCTGCCCTGTGCCGGCGACCCTGCAGGCGGAACCAGAGGCCACCCCGCAGACAGCTGCTGCCCAGGCCCCGGCGCCCACTCTGCGGGGCCTGGGTGGGGGACAGCTGTGCCGCCCTGGGTCCCCACGGCCTGGCCTTGCCGGCGTCAGAGGCCTTGGCCCGGCGGCCGCAGCCCTCATCACCTGGAGCGTCCAGCGGCCCCGGAGGCCCAGATGCCCGCTCTGTCCTGCTCACCTCCTCCCGCGTCCCGAGGCCACAGTGCTGCTGGCAGGGGAGTCTCCCGCTCACACACCCAGCGGCCTCCGCATTCCTCGCCTGAAGGCTCAGGCCGGCCCCACCTTTCAAGGGAACGCTCTCTCCCCACCCACCCCCTCNACCTCATTCCATAGTTCATCAGGCACTCTATCTATCAGATCTAGGCCCTTAAATCTATTTCTCACTTCTTGATACTTTTTAATGTTCTATTTGAAATGTTGATCATGAGAAAGCGTTTTCATGCCATTTTGATTTTTATTCCTTTGTAGATGTCATGCTTTTCTCTTGGGGAAGATTAATGATGTGCTCCCAGTGGAATGCTGGAACCTCTTCAAAATGTGTATGCCTGAAACATTTTTTAATTGGCTCGGAAGACTGAAGATAAATTTCTTTCTATCTTTTTAATCCTCCCCTCCTTTTTTTGTTCTCTTTGTACAATTTTTGGATTAGGTTTGGGCATTCTTCAATCTATCTTCCATGTCTCTTAATGTTCTTTTAACATTTTTCATCTCTATCNGAAGACTGAAGATAAATTTCTTTCTATCTTTTTAATCCTCCCCTCCTTTTTTTGTTCTCTTTGTACAATTTTTGGATTAGGTTTGGGCATTCTTCAATCTATCTTCCATGTCTCTTAATGTTCTTTTAACATTTTTCATCTCTATCTGTCTGGACTATGTTCTAGAAGTTTTCTTTGAATTTATTTTAATGATTATTATTATTGTTATTAAGTCATGACCAACTCTTATGAATACCATGGACTGCAGCATGCCAGGCTTCTCTGTCCTTCACTATCTCCCAGAGTTTGCTCAAACTCATGTCCATTGAGTGGGTGATGCCATCCAACCAACCCATCATCTGTCACCCCCTTCTCCTCCTGCCCTCAATCTTTCCCAGCATCAGAGACTTTCCAGTGAGTAGGTTCTTCGCATCAGATGGCCAAAGGACTGGATCTTCAGCATTAGTATCAGTGCTCCCAGGATCTGTGTCCATTCTGTTATTTAGTTCAGTAGTGCGCAGTCTTTTGGACACCAGGGACTGGTTTTGTGGAAAACAGTTTTTCCACAGACCAGGGATTGGGGTGGGGAACAGCTTCAGGATGATTCAAATGCATTACATTTACTGTTCACTTTGTTTGTATTAGTATTATGTCATCTCTGCCTCAGATCTTCAGGCATTATATCCTGAGGATTGGGGACCCCTAATTTAGTCTCTGTAGTCATAGTCTCTTCTATATTTCAATCATTTATTTCCAGNTCACTTTGTTTGTATTAGTATTATGTCATCTCTGCCTCAGATCTTCAGGCATTATATCCTGAGGATTGGGGACCCCTAATTTAGTCTCTGTAGTCATAGTCTCTTCTATATTTCAATCATTTATTTCCAGGATCTCTTTCTTGCCATTTAATTGATCCTTTTTTAAAAATAGTTGCTTTTCTTGTTATGAATGCCTATTTCTTCAAGTTTTCAGGGGATAAGAAATAGTATTTTTTAAAAAATGAGAATGTACATTGTGCCTATGTCATCTGGGTCAGTGTTTTTATTGTCTAGTTTGATCTTTTTCTTTGAAGTTGTGAATTTTCTTCAAATACGAAGTGAACATTGATCAGTTATTCATATTTACAAATGAAGAACCACATTGATCAGTGTAGATGGGTGCTCTGCATTTCTTTTGCAGTTGTGGAATTGTTGTCCCAAAATTGTTATGCTTTGAAAAGGAAAATTGATTCTATACAAAGATAAGGGCCCTGTCTTGGTATATATTTCCCGTTAAGGTATGTGGACAGGAAATATATAGGCAGACCTAGGTTCACCACGAAGCTAAAAAACGTTTTATTTTGACACTTTATTGGTTAGAATTTTTAGGTGCAAAACAAAGAATCCACTTTAGTTAGTTTAATCAAGAAGGTATTTATTGAAACATTAACTCACTCAACTATTGAAAGAGTTTCTGGAAGAAATGGCTGATGGAAAAAAAAAAAGCAAAAAACAGTTTCCAGAAGCTCATTGAAGAACTGGCCTAATTNGGCCCGGCAGCCGCCAGCCGCCACCCTGGGACCACCCGCCCTGCCCCCTCACTGCCCCAACCCCCGGGCCGTGGAGCCGGCTGCCGCTCACCCTGCCCAGAAACAAAGGGACATGGCTGACCACGGCGGCCGCTCCACGGGACGCCCGGACCACCTCGGGGAAGAGGGGGAAGAGGCCCCGGGGAGACAGGCCCGCCAGGGATGCCCGCAGCCGCTTTCTCACACGCCCCTGCAGGAGTTGCTCAGGAAGCCTGACGGGACGGACCGACCCGCAGCAAGGAGGGCCGAGGCTCCCTGGGGGAGCAGGAGTCAGCAAGGGCCATCCTGAGTGCATTCACCAGGGTGACTGTCCCAGAAGGGGCCACGTCCCCACCACTGGTGAATGGGAGGCAACTCAGCCTGTCCTTTCAGCCCGCGGGGTCTGAGGGGCCTGGAACCTAGGACGGCAGGCCGTGGGCCAGGCCGCAGTGGGGCTGGTGGGGCCGCCACCCCTGGTCCTGGCGGAGGTCAGGGCAGAGACGGGTAAGGGGCAGGCCGGGGCCAGCATATAGCGTGAGTGAGGTCAGGGGTCAAGGCCACCTGCACCCTTCTGGGGCCAGCGTCCTGATGGACACGCTCAGGTCACCCACCTTCAGGGCCACAAGGCCACCAGTGTCCCTCCAAGCCTCTGGGCTCCGGAACTCAAGTCCATCTTATAGGATGGGGACTCTGCCCCCTGCAGGCCTGGGCAGGGTGCCTCTCGCCCAGGCGCACCCCATCCCAGGGGCTGAGCAGTGGGACGTTCTCGCACCCCCAGGCTCTCCAGCAGCTCCCACCGCTGCCTGCAGCTTCCTCCCGCCTGGGGGCTGCCTGCCTCACCACCCCAGGCCCCTCTGGCAGGCCCTCCTCTTCATAACCGCTTCTCAGATTGCAGCTTAGATGTTTTAAGGTGAAAATCAGCTTTCTCTAATCCAAACACAATACACTCTCAAGCCCTCCCAGGCACCTCAGGGGATTATCCCGGGGAAATCACAAGTGTGGGGGGTCTCTTCTGCTAGATACAGGGCTCCCGTCTGGTCTGGAAGGCGGGCCTCTCACAGTCCAGCCTGCCTGGCACCCTCCCTCTTGTTTCACTGACTCCAAGACACTGTCCACTGAGACACTCCAAAGCACAGAGGAGTCGGGGGCTCAGAGGCAGACGAGAACCGTCACCAGTCGGGTGGGTGGGCAGAGAGGACGGCAGCCCCCACCCCAGCAGCTCTGAGCCCAGGAACAAGACCCCCACTCTTGCCAACCCCACCCTCAGGGTTGCCCCCACCTTCATCATGCCCTTCACCCTCAGGGTCGCCCCAACCCTCGGAGTCACTGCTCCCCACCCTAGGGGTCACCCCCACTTTCGGGGTTGCCCCAGCAGGAAACGCCTGATGCGAGCCTGCCTCCCAGGGCGCAGCCTCTGCCACCTCCTCCACTGGTGTGTCAGCCACCCACGCTCCCCCGTCCCAACCGTGAAACAGGTGGGAAAGACCATGCTGCAGCCCGGCTCCCAGAGTCAGAGGCCGAGCTGCACCTGCTGGAGGCCGAGGACCAGGGACCAGCCCCACGGTGCTCGGGCAGCCCCGCGGGCCGCGGGCCGAGCCCGGGACGGCGGGAAGGGGGCGGAGCCCGCCGCCGGGGCCAGGGAGGCAGGAGGGCCCCAGAGCCCCCAGGTGGCCCACAGCCTCCAGTCCAGGAAGGCTCTCACAGGTGACCTGACACCTCGGGGCCTGGGGCCTGGACACAGGCCCCCGGCCAGTGCCCTGGTCTTGCTGAGCCAAGAACCCCCCAAGGCGAACACCCATCTCCCCCAGGATGCACCCCTTCCACAGCCAGGGGCCTCCGACCAAGCAGGGGGCCTCCAGCCAGCTGTGGCACTGGGGGCTGGGCTCATGGCCCCTTTGGAGCCAGCTGAGGGCAGGCTGCAGCCCAGGGCTGACTCACCCACCCAGCCCAGCAGAGCCACGGGACCCGAGTCAGCCTGTGCCTGGCACGTCCAGGTTTGACAATACGGAGCACCTGCTCCCAGCAGAAAAAGGCAAAGCCTCTCGAAGTATAGACAACAACGTCTCTTCCCCACCAGACCCCACCTCCAGACCCTCTACAAAGTGAGTCCTAGCCATGGTCTCCACACAGGAAGGTTCTGTTGGAAGTGGTGTCCAAGGGTCAGCGTCCTTACTTGGAAGCAGCAGTGAGCGGCCCTTCGTCCCTTCCTCTCCCCAAGGGCCTCAGGGCCACACTCGCCTCCTCCTCAACAGGCGCACGGCCAGCGACCAGCCGCTGACTGACCCCACCTGCACAGTGCTCCGTGCGTGGCCTGGGGGCATGGCTCACTGCCATGTGTACCCATGTGCGTGTGCACGCCGGGAGCTGTGTGCATGCCCGTGTGCCGTGTGCATGCCTGTGTGCCATGTGCGTGCCTGAGCCGTGTGCATGCCCTGAGCCGTGTGCATGCCCATGTGCCATGTGCATGCCCTGGGCCGCGCGCATGCCCATGTGCCGTGTGCGTGCCTGAGCCATGTGCACCCCCTGAGCTGTGTGCGTGCCTGAGCCGCGTGCACGCCCTGAGCCGTGTGCACGCCCATGTGCTGTGTGCACGCCCTGAGCCGTTTGTGCCGAGCCATGTGCACACCCATGTGCTATGTGCACGCCCTGAGCCGTGTGCACGCCGAGCCGCGTGCACGCCCTGAGCCGCGTGCGTGCCCTGCGCCGTGTGCATGCCCGTGTGCTGTGTGTGTGTGTACACAACTCAACACTGCAGGGTGAGCCCCAGTGGCCAACTGCAGGGCCAGTGGTTGTCGCTTTACTTTTTGACGTTCGGGTGGGCCAGCTTTGTCCTGCAAGGAAGTGGGGTTCCCCTGCCATTGCTCCCTCCCACCCCCAGTCACTAATCCACCTTCTCAAAGCCCCACTGTTGCTATAGCAGAAAATGCCTCCAATTGTTAAGCCTTCTAATAATTTAAGCATTTTAATTTAATTCTCTAAAATAAACTTGCTGAGTCCTAACACTTCTTATGCGAAGTCTCTGCACCACAAAGTTCCCCATTGCACACCGAAAACAGGACCTGACCACCTCTGGCAACTTTAGGAAGCCACAAGAGGACACACCTCAGGGGCCCAATGAGGCGAGCCTCCCAGTCACACAGTGCGGGACGGGGGACATGGTGTGAGGCCAGGGGCCGGGCCAGGGATGCCCCCACACACGGGTGGTCAGGTCCCAGGGCCTTGAATTTCCAGTGCTCAAGAACGCGGTACAAGGGCCCTTCACCCAGCTTGTGAGGCCATTTTCCTAGGAACAAAAGGGAGGACAGGATGCTTGTTAATTACACTTTAATTGGAAGCTCATGGCACCAGAAAGAAGGCGAGTGCAGCCTCTAAGACCGTCTCCAAGCCCCAGCAGCTGCCCCAGGGGAGCACCCGCTCGGGGTGACAGGATGCCTGTGGCTGGTGGGGCTTCTCACTCGGCACTACTGACATTTGTGGTCAGAGCAGAACCGGAAAGACATTTCCATGGACGCATCACAGCAAGTGCGAGAAACGAGTGGCTGGCTTCTGAACCACCAGGCCTTCTAGCAAACAGGGACTCAACATACCCAGGGTGGGCATGCCTGTTCCTCTGGCTCAAAGGAACCAGCTGTCATCCAGATAGTGCCCAATGTCTCGGCTCTGCTGGTCAGAGCGCGAATGGACCTGCCTCTGCCCCGTTACCCATGTGGAGCTCATCCCCTCTGCCCGAGGCCCCTCAGAGGCTTGCGCCAAGTTGCGGGCCAGTGGGAGGACCACCCTCTCAGGGATGTACCCCACAAGGCAGGATCCCACGGGCCACAGGCAAGCAGGGGTGACTTGGTCGACCCCGAGTGGGCAGAACTATGTGCCCACCCAGCCTGTCCAGGACCTGCGGAGGGATGGAGTGTCTGTCCAGCAGGCAGGCATAGTGGACAGACAGCTCTCTGTCCACCCAATAGAACAGCGGGGCTCTGGGAGACTCCTGCCAAGAGAGCCGTGTAGCCTGAGCCCCCTGGACCAAGCGGCCAGTCGTCCAGCCTGCTGTGGGCTCTGCGGGGCCACCCCACGGGCAACGCCAAGACCAGACGGAGGCCCCCCAGGCTGGCTGCAGGGGGCCGTCAGGCGTGGGTGGGCAGCATCTTGTAGGGGTTCAGGATGCCCTTGGGGTCCAGGAGGGCCTTGAGCTGCCGCATGAGCTGCAGCGCCTCTGGGGGCTTGCTGTAGCCAAGGACGTCCTTCTTCTTGAAGCCCAGGCCGTGCTCGGCGCTGATGCTGCCCCGCTGCCCCGCCGTCCACTCGTACACATAGGGCTCCAGGGCTCCCTGCAGGGACGGGCTGAAGGTCTCAGCTGTCACGTTGAGGTGCAGGTTCCCATCCCCTGGAGGGCAGGGGTGCGTAGGTCAGCAGGGCCGCCTCTGCCCCTTGAGGCCCTCTCCTCCCCGAGGCCCCCAGTCCCAAGGGCCCCAGCCCCCCCCCCCCCCCCCTCCCCCCCCCCGCCCCCCCCTCCNAAATTTTACCATTAGAAAGTCATTCCTTTTGCTTTAAGGCATTATATCTACAGAAATTCCTGATGAAAAATGAAACCTTTCCATGGCTCACGTATAAGGTAATTAGTAGCCCAACTCACAATTAGGTCATCTTAAAATCTAACAAAATTTCGATGGTTCACAAGCAGTAAGTTCACCTAGGGGTAAGGGGAAAGGTTGCTAGCACAGGATACAATCTGGAGAGGCAGGCTTAGGAAGGAATCTAATGCCGTGTAAAATTCAAGAGTATAGAGGGTCATAAAAAAGCTCTGAAGACAATTTGTGGCCACCTTTAAGTTTAGGCTTCCCTGATAGCTCAGTTGGTAAAGAATCCACCTGTAACACAGGAGACCCCAGTTCTATTCCTGGGTCAGGAAGATCTGCTGGAGAAGGGCTAGGCTACCCACTCCAGTATTCTCGGGCTTCCTTGGTGGCTCAGCTGGTAAAGAATCTTCCTGCAATGTGGGAGACCTGGGGTCAATCCCTGGGTTGGGAAGAACTCCTGGAGAAGGGAAAGGCTACTCACTCCAGTATATTCCATGGACTGTATAGGCCATGGAGTCGCAAAGAGTTGGACACAACTGAGCAACTTTCACTTTAGTTTTGGAAGAAATTGTAATGTTCCAGGAAAACCATAATCTTTCATCTGGTGCTTTTTAGTTTTACCCGTGTTAGCCCATTTAACACTCACAACATCCCTTTGAAGCAGAGGTGACTTGCTCGATGTCACCCAGTTGTGAAACAGCAGTTTGCACAATTCCTGAGCCCTTCAAACTCACCACAATTCTCCCTGAGGGCCAGGGTTCACCCTCTGTGCCCACATCCACACTCAGCAATCTTCCTCTGGGCAAAGGTGCCTCACGCCCCTTTTAACATGTGTCAGAAAGCATGGAGATGGACCTAAGCAAAGAGGTTTCTGGCTTTAATCCTTATCGGTGAAATAAACCACCNGGGTTAGAAGTGTGAGAATACAAAGAGATGGCTGGCTGTAAATTATAATTTCTTTGAATTCTGAAGGTTTAATCTTAATCATTTGTGCAAAATTTACTGTTTACTCCTTAAATATCTATATTTTAATAATAAAATAGATATCTACAAGTACAATTGATGCTCCAAGATACTAAATCACGTTCAGTCTACAGGTCTGTGAACCTTTTGGAACTTGGCACATTCACCTAGAGGGGGCTAGGATTTTAGTTTGCAAAACACTGGCTGTGGATACTATTCAGCCACATAATACCCCCAAAACAGACTGGAGCATTACAGGATCCAAGCAGCATAAACTAAAAAACTGAGGTCCAATGAGGGAAATAGACTTGCCTCTCAGAAAATTGTCACACATTACCAGGAGCATCATAAGTAAGATAATGTTTGCCTCTTTTTGCATGTGAAGGCTACTTATATCTGAGATCTGGGGAGGGCAGAGGAGATTAGGCCAATTCCAGAACCCAAAGCCTCCTCCCCATATTCTCTATGCATCTATCTGAATAAATAAACTAGTGACATAATTGATCAGTTCGGAAGCCAAGATCAGGATTGGGAAGCAAGGCTTGAGCCTTAAGTACATGAGACATTATGTGCAAAACCGCTGCTGCTGCTAAGTCGTTTCAGTTGTGTCCGACTCTGCGACCCCAAAGACTGCAGCCCACCAGGCTCCCCCTGGGATTCTCCAGCCAAGAACATTGGATTGGGTTGCCATTTTCTCCTCCAATGCATGAAAGTGAAAAGTGAAAGTGAAGTCACTCAGTCGTGTCTGAATCTTAGCAACCCCATGGACTGCAGCCTACCAGGCTCTTCCGCCCATGGGATTTTCCAGGCAAGAGTACTAGAGTGGGTTGCCATTGCCTTCTCCAATGCAAAACTGCACCAATGCCCAAATACCTGAGGCCATTACAGGCTTGGCAGAAGCTGCATCAATCATCTGCTGCTGCTGCTAAGTCGCTTCAGTCATGTCCAACTCTGTGCAACCTCATAGACGGCAGCCCACCAAGGCTCCTCTGTCCCTGGGATTCTCCAGGCAAAAATACTGGAGTGGGTTGCCATCTCCTTCCCCAATGCATCAATCACCTACCTGAAAGCAAATCAGGGCACAACTGGAAAGTTCCAGGAGGGGCTGTCACCATCTCTGCTTCTGTTACCCTATACTGACTGTGCCCAAGTGGGCACCTACTCAGAGCACATTCATCTAGGGTTCTAAGTATAGGGACCAAATTTTGCTTTTAGAATGGAAACAGGCAAAGGAAGGGGAAGCCACAGACGACACAGCTGACAAAAGTTACTGGGAAAATTGCAAATGCTATGTGCCTTATCCAAACCACTATACTATGTCCTAGCTATCTGACCTTAAATAGGTCTTTTCCGCTCTCCAAGTCTCAGTTCCTCATCTATAAGATGGAGATACAACTATTATAATAACAGATATTAGGTATTTTATAAAATAAAAATGGAAAAAGGAGGATTGCTGTCTTCAATGCAGAGTCTACAAATCCTAAGAACTTCACTGAGCCAGAAAAGCCTCTTGATTTCATGGCTCCATTATCTGAACTCCCAGGGGAAATTCCACCCACTTATTTAGCTCTTAATAAAAACAAGCAACATTAGAATGCCAGCTATGCACCAGGCACTTTACTTATTCGAGGATTAAATAAGACTACAAAATCTCTAAAATTGTGTGATTACTATTTTACTGAGAAAAGTAAAGTCCTAAGAGGTTAAACGAACCATCCAAGGTCACACAGCTAAACAGCCGGACAGAATTTGAACCCAAGCTGACTCTAAATCCCATGCTCTATATACCACCTGAGTCTCAAGGATGTTTTTCATTCAACGTGAGAGGAGAGTTCCATGTATTTTTCTGTTTCCAAAGGAGAGTAACTCCAAGTTCCTTAAGGACAGAGATGGTATCTGATAGGTCTAGAGATCCTTCTCAAGACACAGTAGACCTTCAGTCAATATTGAATCAGTCAATGAATACATAAATGAATGGATGGATGCTCTGAGATTTCACCTCTTTTCCACAGCTTAAAATCTCAAGTGGAGGGGACAGGTAGAGCTAGACTAGAGCTAGAGCTTAGAGACCATGGCTGAGGAGGAGACAAGTAGAGGGTTCTTAAAGTGGAACTTATGGCACCTAGGTAATCACGAGCCCTTGGAAGAACCTCAGGTTTTAGAAGTGGGGCTAAGTGACAAAAATTGCTATAGAAAAATGTTCTCTCTCTCTCCTCCCTAGATGTTCTCACTCCTCCACACTCACAAGAGACAAAGGCAAGTGGTAAGAACTATGGGCCCCATTTCCCTTTCCCACCATGCCTTGGGCCTCTTCAAGCTATGGAGTCCCATTGTTGCCTGTTATTTTTCGCTGGTGCCAAGGAGGGTGCTTCATCTCCAGTCAGCTTCCTCTCTGGTCATCAGCCAGACAACTGTTGGATTCCAGGATGGCCCCAAAGCTTTTGTCAGTCCCTCCCAAGGAGTCCATCTCCTTCCTCCTAGGCCCCTGATCTCCCTGAAAGAAGGTCAAACATAATAGACTTCCTCCCTTATGCCTCATCAAGTTGGAGAGAGGGAAAAGATCAACCCCTGCAGTGGCCTGTGAACATGGACAGGTCTGAGGATTCCCTTCCAGACCTGCCTTGGCCCTGGGAGTGCCAGATGCTCAATTCTGTGTCAGAGTTCAAATCTTTTTGTCCTGTACTTTTCACCTACGGGGTCCCAGCTATGTTCCTTCTGACATCACAGAACATGATTGTCCCTTCCTTCCAATGATAGCCCCTCAGTGACCTCAAGACAAAGAATACATATTCTCTTGAGTCTTCTCTGAGCCAAACAGGCTCATTCACCCCAGTGTAGCACAGTAGGGGAAAGTATTGTTTTATTTACAGTCAGAGCTATAATTTAAACTCCATATTACAATTTACTAACTATATAACCTAGAGTGTGTTCTTTCACTTCTTATAGGCAGGGTCACTGCAAGGTTTAAAACACCTAGCCAAAGTTAGTCCATAGTAGGTACTCACTAAACGATTTTTCTCAAAACACTGATCTTCCTGGTTGGGAAATCATGAACTTCACAGTTTCCTCCCTTTCCTCTCTCCAACCATGCAAAAGATTCAAGTTTCTCAAGGGCTTTTCTGGGGAAGCAGTAGATTTCAGAACTAGCACACCAATGCAGCCAATAATCCCTACCATATGGGCTTCCCTCAGAACCACATCCACAGTACGCAAACCAAACAAACACTAACAAAGAATTGCCTGGTCCTGTGGCTTTTTGAAGTTAATAAACTTCTTTGTTCAAGGATTTTTCTGCCCTAGTCTCTAAATTATACCTTCCTCACCCTCCACAGTTACCCCATTCAATGCAAATGGACAAAGACCCCAGTGTTGAAGGCAGGGGATGAGAGAGATTAGGCATAGAACCAGAGCTCTGGGAATGAGTCTGGGGCAGAGGTCTAGGGAATCAGCTGGACTATAAAATTCACATTGGCTCATACTCTCCTCTCTACAGCTGCTGCTCAGAATGATAATGCTGTCTGAAGCAAAGGGCCCAACAGACTACCTATGGTATGGACACCTTCTCCTTTTTGTCCCAGGGACAGTAAGAAGCCTATACAGGAAGAGTTGTCCCTGATGTCAGGTAGCTTTGCCCTCCCCACTCCCTGGTATATGCCAACTGCAAATCATAATCAAGTGAAGCATTTCCCTCCTTTTACAGAAAGGGGTCATCTGAAATCCAAATAGTGGGGTTAGAAATGGGAACGAACAAATATGGATTACAGAAATAAGTGCCATAAATTTCTGAGAGATAACCAGACTTGAGGTATCCATTAGACACTGTACAGATTGGAAAACTGAAGCCCAAAGAGGGAAAGGCTTGTGTAAGGTATCAGGAGAATTAGTGGTAGAACCAGACATAATGCCCAAAATTTCTAACTTTTTATCTAGTGCCCTTTCTAGTACACTAGGCTATCCCTTTATAGGCTTTCCAACATAAAACCTGCATGCAAAGGGAGAAGACAAAACCTTAACATAATCAAAATGCAATGTCATATTCAAGATTAGCATTGTAATCATTTGTGAACTATATGAATGCTAGCACATTAATTGTAGTAAATGTGTGTTTAAAGGTTCCTCTAATTTGTAATTTCTCAAACTGAATATAAATGAATACCTTTCAACATTTGATATAAAACAAACTCCAGAGAAGAAGCAAGTTCCAGCTAAATCCAAAGTTACATACGCTGAGGATCTTCAAGCTGATCTCTCAACTCTATCTGATTAATGAGATAAGAAGTGTCACGGCATTTGAATGAAAGTGAAAGTGAAAGCTATCATTTATTACATCTCTACTATATGTCAGATGCTTCACATAACACTCAATTCTCTATATGCACTTTCTTATAGCCTTTCTCACCTATTTCTAATTTATCCTTTTGAATTTTATATATCCTTGCAAGCCACTGGGTAGTCACTGGGTACCAAGTGAGATACAAATAACAAACCCTTTCATAATCTCACAAAAAGCCTGTGAGGTAAATNCTGAGACAGACAAACATCTGCCCAACCTGCGTGAGCCCAGCTGGACCACTGAGGCCGCCACAGACCCAGGTCCTCCAGCACCCAGGAGGCCTCTGACCGGGTGACATGCAGCCTCTGACCCAGGGACCTTGGATCACTGACTCTATGACCTGAGACTTCTTATCCCCCCTCCTCCATGCACGTCTGTCAAATGTAGGGAGCAAACCAGGGACCCATCTCCCAGCAAACACGGTTCCCACAACACAGCCGGGGTGAAGGCTCTGAAAACAAGGAAAGCCCTGCAGAGAGAGAAGCTGGGCTCCTCTGATACTCACTGACACCAGCTGCCCCCTTCAGGGCCTGGGGGAGCCATACGGCCCTGGGGCCCTCCCTACGCCTTGCACTCGCAAACTGCCTCCAACTTAGCCTCCAGTAATCCCCACAGATAACAGCCTGAGACACACACACCCCCCACACAAAACCTAAGACAAACATCACAAACACACAGACAAGAAGCCACGAAGACCAAGCCCCATGAGGACCTGCGGCGACTTCCAGAAAGAGGAGCCGCGACTTGCGGACAGAGGAGCCGCGAAATGGCCGTGTGCTTAAAGAAATGCGAGAGAAAATGTATAAAACACGGACCAGAGAGCACTTTTAAAAATCCAGGTCGATCTTCCAGAGACGAGAAAGAAGGTCACTGAAATGTCAACGAGCAGAGAGATGTAGCGGAATGCAAAGCAGACAAGCAGGCAGAGGCCTGGGGCCCTGGATGGGAGAGGGGACGCGCCGTGAGCCGCGGGGGACGCCCCGGGGGCGGGGAGACGGTATCCGCAGGGACAACAGGGGAGCGGGGTCCGAAGGCAGAGCCCACGGACTCCGGCTGACAGACACTGACCCAGCTAGATAGCGCTGAGAGGAGCCAGGAGCACCGCTGGCCCCCAGCCACCTGCCAGCAGCAGTCAGCGACGCCTGCACTCTGCAAAGGACGGGACTGTCAGACCAGAGTCTCCAAGTTCACTGCAGAGAAACCCCTGAGGAGCAGAGCGCACACATATTCAAGCTAAGAAAACCCACGACGTGCAGCTGCCTGCCTCCCCAGGCCACAGGAAGCTCTAAAGGCAGGGCTGTGACACCAGGTCAGAGACGGACCCGCAGTGTGGGTGAGTCTGGTCAGACACAGGCTCACACAGCAGTAACAAGAGCACCACCACCAGGACTAGGGAGCGTCACAGCGCTGGGCACACTCCAGACACAGCAGCCAGGAGCGGGTGACGGCACCCAAGGGGCAGGCCCCAGGCCCGGGCTCTCGGGGCAGCAGTGGTGTCCTGGCGGTAGGGCACAGAGCGGACCCTAAGGAGCTGGCCCAGATGGCTGTGGAGACATGGGCAGCCCAGCAGGGCCAGCCAGCAGGTGGACACCCAGAGGCGCCGAGGCTGCAGCTCCGGCCCAAAGGCCTCTTCCGTGGGGGACGTCCGTGTCCTGGGCCCGGGCCTTCAACTGATCAGGTGAGACCCTCCCACATGGGGAGGGGGACCTGCTTTACTCCAGGTCTGTGGATAAATGCTAATCTCATCTTAAAACTGTCTTCACAATATCCAGACTGATGTCTGACCAAGCAGCTGGGCACACAGGCCGCCACACTGTTTGGGAAGAGGGTCATGATACTGATTAATCTCCAAATTTCTTAAGGTAGGACCGCCCTGATTACTTTGCCAGAAGAAATATCAACAACCTCAGACATGCAGATGATACCATTCTCATGGCAGAAAGTGAAGAGGAACTAAAAAGCCTCTTGATGAGGGTTAAAGAGGAGACTGAAGTAGTGGCTTGAAGCTCAGTGAGACCACGGCATCCGGTCCCATCACTTCATGGCCAATAGAAGCGGAAAAGTAGAAACAGGGGCAGAGTTTATTTTGGGGGGCTCCGAAATCACTACAGATGGTGATGCAGCCATAACATTAAAAGATGCTTGCTCCTTGGAAGAAAGTTATGACAAATATAGACAGTGTATTAGAGATCAGAGATCACTTTGCTGACAAATGTCCCTACAGTCAAAGCTCTGGTTTTTCCAGTTGTCATGTACACATGGCAGAGCTGGTCCATAAGTAAAGCTGAGCTGAAGAACTGATGCTTTCAGACTGTGCTGCTGGAGAAGCCTCCTGAGCGTCCCTGGACTGCAAGGAGTCCAACCAGTCCATCCTAAAGGAGACCAGTCCTGAGTGTTCATTGGAAGGACTGATGACTCCTGAGAGCCCCTGGGACTGCAAGTAGTCCAACCAGTCCATCCTAAAGGAGACCAGTCCTGAATATTCATTGGAAGGACTGATGCTGAAGCTGAAACTCCAATATTTTGACTACCTGATGAGAAGAGTTGACTCACTGGAAAAGACTATGATGCTGGGAAATACTGAAGGCAGGAGGAGAGGGGGCGACAGAGGATGAGGTAGTTAGACAGCATCACCAACGCAAAGGACAAGAATTTGTGCCAGAGTCCAGCTCCAGCGGCCAGTGATTCAACCTGAAGGGGTGAGCGGTGTCGGCGAGAAACAAGACAGCCTCCCAGTTTTCTTGGACTGCCTATTTATTCCAAGTTTAAAATTCTCTCCTAGGCTTTTACAAAAACATCAGGTCAGAGGTTTGGCATTTCCAGATCCCCTCACCCAGATTTATTATCTCCAAAATGACTGTTGCCCTTCAAACACAGTTCCTGCTTCAGCGATTCTCTCAGAATCAGCTTTACCATCTATTATCTACTTCCTCTCATGTGTCCTATATTTAACTTGTGATTACACTGTAACTCATTCCTCAGTTTATTTCTTATCTTTCTAAATCCTGTTTGCCCCTAACATCCTGAGCTCACTCTCTCTTTAAAAGGCTTCTAGCTATAGTATCCCTAAAATTCCTAACCTCTATAAGCTATAGTCAAATATGCTAACATTACAACATTTCTTAAATCTTTAACTTCTAACTATTTTAATTATTTCTAAGCCCTAAATACAGTAAACTCCTTTGCCATACACATTTTCCTCACAAACAGGCTTCAGATAGCAATCCCTCCCATGGCCTCAAGCTGTGGCCCATGTGCTCATCCTGAAACACTCTTGTAAAAGTCCTTGAACAAATGTCAGTGACTAACTTTATGAATTATTTTCTGAGCACAGCTGCAGAAAGCTTTGTGCCTTCTCATACTCCTCTCAAGAACAATAAGCACCTTAATATTCCTTTTCAGTCAACTCAGCTGAGGAGAGGAAAAAACAAGTCAGAATCACAAGGCCTAACTCCTTCATGCCGGGTCCACACCTGCAGGACAAAGAGAGGGGGGTTGGGGCCATGCCACCATTTTGTCAGTAATGCCTAATGTGGCTCCCGACAAATTTGAGTAAACTCCAGAAAACAGTGGAGGACAGAGAAGTCTGGCATGTTGCAGTCCAGGGGGTCACAAAGAGTCAGACACAACTATGCGATTTAACAGCACCACCACCACCCTGATAAAGATACAATTCTAGGGATACTGCTGAAAGAACAGATAGGCATAATTTCTTGTTAGTAAATGGAAATAAACTCTATGAGATAAAACACCAACCAAAAGGAGGTAATTCGGTTCAGTTAAGTTCAGTCACTCAGTCGTGTCCAACTCTTTGCAACCCCATGGACTGCAGCACTCCAGGCCTCCCTGTCCATCACCATCTCCTGGAGTTCACTCAAACTCATGTCCATTGAGTCGGTGATGCCATCCAACCATCTCATCTTCTGTCGTCCCCTTCTCCTCCTGCCCCCAATCCTTCCCAGCATCAGGGTCTTTTCCAATGAGTCAACTCTTTGCATGAGGTGGCCAAAGTACTGGAGTTTCAGCTTTAGCATCATTCCTCCCAAAGAACACCCAGGGCTAATCTCCTTTACAATGGACTGGTTGGATCTCCTTGCAGTCCAAGGGACTCATAAGAGTCTTGTCCAACACCACAGTTCAAAAGCATCCATTATACAGCGCTCAGCTTTCTTTATAGTCCAACTCTCACATCCATACATGACCACTGGAAAAACCATAGCTTTGATTAAACGAACCTTTGTTGGCAAAGAAGGTAACAATTCAGAGTAAAAAAAAAAAAAATAGAAGAAACGAGGGACAAATGGAAGGCCCAAAGTGAGACCAAGCCAGGTCACTGTACAGTCTCTGTAAATGAAGGGCAGCAAAATATGCCACCTCAAAACCGGCCACTTTGGCATAAGGATTATTTTGAGCTGAAGGCAACTGGGAAGACAGAGACACAGAACAGCCCCTGCCCTCCATCTATGTGGAAGCAGGACAAGAGTGTGAAGGTATCCCCAGGCCCCAGCAAGGGCAGGGCCACCACCCGGAACAGCTCCAGGCTTGGCTGACATGAGACTCGTGTCCGCCAGTTTCCTACATTCCGTTTACAGACCTTTCCACAATTTGCCCCTGAACATCCATCCTCTTCCTTCATCCATGCTGTCTCCAAAGAGGTACTGTTCTTTGGTAAAATGTCCCACAAGTCGACAGACCTGAAACTGAGCAGCACCCTGTGGGGTCTCTCTGTTCAGCCTCCACAACCTCCCCTGAACTCCAGAGGGCAGACTGGAACGAATGGTTGCTAACCAGGGAGGGGAGGGGTGCAGAGACAGGGAGGAGCAGGCAAGAACAGCAGACTGGCAGGGCGCGGGTGCAGCCTTGAAAAGAAGGAGATGGCCTAACAGATCAGCGCCGGGGGGCCCAAGATGGCTACGATCAGCCTCTACTAGACCTTGGGCCTCGGTACACATCATCGCAACACGTCAGCACTCGTCCACCAGCATGACAGGTCCAAGGGCGACTCAGAGAGACCAAGAAGTCGGCCGTGATCCAGTTCCTGGAAGCTTCTGCCTCTCCCCCAAAACAGCTGGAATAATCCTCCCACTTGTTAGCTTGTGAGATTACTGGCCACCCCACAGATGGGGGACTCTCCCCTTCTGAGATGGCCCACACTATGCAGCGTGTCCCTCTCTAAATGAACCTGCTTCTTCCCGACTGTTTTGTCTCTCATTGCATCCTTTCTGCCACGAGACATCAAGAACCTGAGCGTCATTAAGTCCTGAGACCAGGTGTGCGATCTCAGTTAAAAGACCATGGGTGGACTTCCCCAGTGGCCCCGCGGTTAAGACTCTGCCCACCAACGCAGGGGACGTGGGCTTGACCCCTGGTCCCGGAAGATCCCACACACTGCAGGGCAGCTAAGCACCACAGCTCCTGAGCCTGTGCGCTCCAGAGGCGCCCTTAGAGCTGTGCTCTGCAACAAGAGAAGCCCACTCCCCACACCTGGCGGGAGCCCGCCCGGCAGCGAAAGCCTGCACAGCCCAAAGCAAACCCGGGGCATTGCAACACCACACGCACGCTGCTGCTCAGCTGCTCGGCCGTGCCCGACTCTTTGCGACTCCATGCACTATATTTAGCTCGCTCCTCTGTCCCTGGGATTCTCCAGGCGAGAATACTGGAGTGGGTTGGCAGGGGTCTTCCCGACCCAGGGATCGAACCTGTGGCTCCTGCCACTCCTGCACTGCAGGTAAACTCTTTACCGCTGAGCCAATGGGGAAACGCAAAGTCTCATAGCACATGTGAAAGAGATTTAAAAAACAAGACAGAAAAGACCATGGATTTTGGCTGGGTTTGACTCCCTGCCCCCACCACATGGGTTCAAGTCCAAATCTGAGGTACATGGTTTCAGCTGCACCTCAAGGGACACATTTGACAGCATCTTTGAGCTTTGCAGAACTAAGCGCCCCGTAAGTGGAAGCTGTCAGGTTCTTCATTCTACAGAGGATCCCAGTTTGCTAATCTGGAGAAGCTCAGGAGATACCTGAGGCCAGGCTAAAGGAATGCAGGCCCACTCACACCCCGGTCCCTATCATCCGCCAGCCTAGGGGAGTGCAGGTCCTGCTCACACCCTGGTCCCTATCATCAACCCTGCCCTGTGCTGTCCCCATAAACTCCTCACCAGATCCTCCCAGGTTAGGACACAGTTCGTGGGCAGGAGCCCACCGTGCCACCCCGCCTGGCAAACCAATAAATCTATTTTTTATTACTTCGCCCCATACTCTGCCTCTGAGATTCAATCTGGCACCGGTGCACAGAGGCTGAGCTCTCGGCATCGAACTGACAGCACAGGTCTCCAGCTTCAGAAGCAGCCGAAGCACCAGAAGGGGGCCCACCCTCACTGCAGGGGCAGGGGGCTCGCTCGGCAGCTGACAGCCCAGCGGGCTCCAGCTGCCAGCGGTGCCGAGGGCAGGCTGGATCCAGAGGGTCTGCTCTCAGCGCCCAGCAAACGGCTGGGGAGACGGCGGTGCCCTGGGCAGGGACCTCACTTCCACCCCCGGTGCTCTCCACCCAGTCCCCCGTCCACCACACGGTCAACAGCAAGCCCACGTCTTCAAGTGGATGGAAAACTCCCGCATGTTTGGAAGTTAAAATACAGAGTTCTGCCCACCTCACAGGCCAAAGAAGCAATGATGAAGGAAATCAGAAAGCATTCACAACAAAAAGAGGACGAGAAGAGCGCCCTCAGACAAGGGAGCACCCAGCCAAGTGGCAGGGAGGGGACAGAGGGAGGCACCCTGCGTCCCCGACCCACTCCTCTGCAAAGGGGTGGCACCGAGCGCCCAGGGGAGCAGACGCCCAGAGTGCGATGGAGCACTGGGCGTGCAGGGCCAGTGCCTCAGACACAGGACACGAGGGCCTGGGGCCGGGTCTGGCCCTCGTGACTCCTGCGGGCACTCCTGGATGCTGTCAAGTTTGAGGAGGCAAGAAATAGGTTCTTTTTAAAACCAGCAAACACAACCTGTGTGCTTACATGGAGGGAAATTTAAATACACTGAAGAGCAGAAAGGCTGAAAATCGATGAGCTACGTGTTTAATTATAAAGTCAGAAAAGCAGCAGTGATGCCTGAAGGTGGAGAAGAAATGGCAAGAAAAGCACCAAACACAAAACCTACAACGGGAAAGAGCAGCAAGGCCCAGCGCTGACTGTGGAGAGGCTGCAAAATCAGTGAGCACTGAGCAAGAGAGAACGGTGTGCACGGGGCCGTCCCCTCTTCCAGTCACGAGGGCCTGGCCGTCAGCCCCTTCGCCCACAGCCCTGTGTGGAAACTGGGACGCACCCTGGCCCAAGACAGGTGAGAGCCACGCAGAACATGGCTCTTGCAGCCCAGACTCCCACATCTCCCCCTGCACCTTGGCACGCCTGGCTTTGTGAGGAGCAGTAACGGTGATGTTTGAGTACATGGGCTTTTCTGGCCCCAGCACAACGCTCCGACATATCTGGCTGCTCCTCTGCCTCCGGGAGCAGTCCCTCTGCACCATCCGAGAGCCCGCTCCCCACCTAGAGCTCTCAGTACAAACAAAACCGAACTCACAACCTTCGGGTTGTACAGAGAGAAGAAACCATCCAAATCCAGACTTAGACAGTCCCCCCCGCAAGTGCTGGACACAGTACAAAGGATAACAAGAACAACGCGATGCCAGAACACTCAGGATCTTAGAAGAGACGGACAAAAGGCCAGAAAAAAAAATGAACAAAGTCAATTCTGAAGAAAAGGTAAGCTGAGGGAGTCCTGTAGTTATGGAAGAAAGTGCTTTGTAGTCCATCTCCTAAAAAAATATTCCCCACAAAAAACTTAAGGCTCAAGTACCTTCACCTGCAAGCTACTAAATGTTCAAAGAGGAGGTAATCTCAACCTGCCAGACGCTTCCAGAGATGAGCCCCAGGTCGCTTTATGAGTCTGAGACCAACCTCCAGCCTGGACAGACAAAGGGAACCTGACCGGGCAGGACGGAGGAGCTCTGGCCAGTAAACAGGGTCAGACAGGACACAGAAGGGTCCTGGTCACGCTGGGCTGGCCTGGACACACAGACCCACTCGCCCCAGGTCCAGAGAGATGAGTCCCGGGGGCCAGCGGGAAACCGGAGCCTGGCACCCGAGCAGACGCAGAAAGAGCATTCAGCAAATCAGCAATCACACTCAATTTCCAGAGTGGAATTCCTCCACGTTACGCATTCACGGCCCCCACATACAGTCCCGGGAGGAAGAACTGAGCCCACCCTATGGAAAGGACAGCAGAGGCCCCAGGCAGAAGTCGCCCCCACACCTGTGAACAGACGGGGCTTTGAGACACCCAGTCCCAAAGGCTGCTGAAAATCGAGGGGGATGAAATTGCTCCTTCCTGTGAATCAATAACTTATAAGTGTGACTCTTCTGCACACAATAATGACCAGAACTGGCTTTAAGACCCTTTCATCTGGAGGGAGGGCGGGGTCAGAGCTCATCCTCAAACACAAGACCCCCATGATCAGGATGGGCCCCCGACCCAGCCAAGCCCCAAGCCCACACTCCCAGGGTGGGCCTTCCTGGGCAGGCCTTCTCGGGATGCCCCAGACACGCCCCCGATCCCGCGGGCTGTGCTCACCCAGGTGGCCGTAGCCCACCACGTGCTTGGCGCTCGGGCCGAGCCGGGCACGCAAGTCACCCACGAGGTCGTAGAGCCTGTCCAAGGGCAGCGAGAGGTCGTACTTGTACACATAGCCGTCACGGCTCAGGGCCTCGGTGATCCTCTCCCTGAGTGCCCACAGCATCTGAAGGGGGGACGGGCACTGTTACCCCAAGCGGGCAGGGCTGCGGGGTGACCCCAGGGTCGGGAGGGAACCCCCAGGTGACAAAAACGTCCCACGACATGACAAGGGCACAGCTTCCGTCTAAGAACCCATGCTGGATGGGGGCCCCAGACGCGGCCAGGCGGGCCTGAGGGCACACACCCAGGGCCCCTTGGGGACAATTAGCGCTGACCCTGTGACCCCAGGACCCGCCGGGTGTGGGGAGCTCGGGGACACAGGCGGGGACCTCAGCACGACTGCGCGCCCTTCCCAGCACCCCATGACGTCCTGTCCTGTCACAGACGGCCCAGGAGGGCGTCCCCAGGCTTGTCCCGCCTCATCCCCCACCATCCTCCACGTCCCACCTCCACGTCTCAGGAAACCTCGAGGAGAGGCAGCGTTCTGGGTAAGGGGAAACATCATTTTCTTCATTTCTTTTTTAACAAGCCCACGGTGCAATCATCACCCCCGAGTAAGGAAGTTCCTCGCCAGCGCGGGATACCCACTGGGCGTCTGCGTTTCCCCAGTCGCTCAGCACTGGGGGTCGCACCCTTCCCACGCCTGGGCACTCTGACCATCATCCTGACGCTCCTCCCGTGCCTGGGGCCTGGCCACATGCTCAGCCTGAGTCCAGGAGCCCCGCCCGCCCTGTGCGGCCTCCTCAAGCCCTCATGTCCCAGCGTGGCCACAGAGCTGCAGGCCCCTTGTCCACCCACCTCGCCCACCACTCCAAACCCAGCCTCTCTAGAACCCAGCCTCCCCAGAACGTTCCGTCTGCAACACCTCTGTGCACCTGCACAGCTAACACTGCTCCCCAACCCATCCAGGCTCAAACACCCCCAACCCCCACCCCGTGTCTCCAATACCGGGAGGCCCCCGGACACCA
>SJYV01005438.1:0-10582 GCA_006410875.1 Neotragus pygmaeus | reverse complement strand
TCACTTTTCACTTTCACACATTGGAGAAGGAAATGGCTACCCACTCCAGTGTTCTTGCCTGGAGAATCCTAGGGACAGAGGAGCCTAATGGGCTGCTGTCTATGTGGTCGCACAGAGTCGGACACGACTGAAGTGACTTAGCAGCAGCAGCAGCAGATGTGACGACGGGTCTCAGTGGTTTCCCTCCAGCTGAATTCTCTCGCTAGTCTGTGAACTAGCGTGTGGGAGCAGACAGTGCAATATTGCCGTGTGTAGCCTGTGTCTGTGTCTCTGTTCCTAGGCAGACTGTAAGCACTAGAGGAAGGCTACATGCTACTTCTACAGTGTCCACCCCTCGAAACCCCTGAGCCTGTGTCCAGCACATCCTCATTACCTGAGCCACAGATTCCCATAGGCCTGCTAGAGAGAAGGAAAGGACATCAGAAGGAGATGACGGGCTAATTAACTGAAATCTCCCTGCAGAAGGGGCTGTTGACCTATTCATACAATTCGTTTGCTGACATTTGAGTTTGCACCAATTTTCAGGGAATGTAGAGGGAACAGGAAGTGGAGGTGGTGATGGGAAGCCAACAGGGAAGAATCCTGGATAGACCCCCCTTCATCTTGGTGACTTTTCTTATGAAAGAGCTCTCTGTTCCTAAATATGATTTATAAGCTGCTATAGACTCACTGCTATGTGAATGCATAGTTTCTTCTGACAACTGCTAGTGCATGAAATTTGCAACTTATTTCTAATTTTCCTTCTTTTTAGCCAAAGCAAGTAGCTGCTAGGCATCTATTTCCTGTAACAGTTATTGCTGCCCTTACAGGNAGCTGCTATAGACTCACTGCTATGTGAATGCATAGTTTCTTCTGACAACTGCTAGTGCATGAAATTTGCAACTTATTTCTAATTTTCCTTCTTTTTAGCCAAAGCAAGTAGCTGCTAGGCATCTATTTCCTGTAACAGTTATTGCTGCCCTTACTCTCTCCAATAAGTTTTACAGAAAGGCATAAATCTACCCAATAGCAGATAAGACAGATACTCAAAGAAATATATAGATATTTATATTTATATTTAAAATGATGGAATTTTCAGCTGGGGTGTACTATTTTCTGAAACAATGTATCTGAGTTTATTTGACTACTCCAGTTACACACTTAGTGTTAGTCGCTCATTCGTGCCCAACTCTTCGTGACCCCCTGGACTGCAGCCCACCAGGCTCTTCTGTCCATGGGATTTTCCAGGCAAGGATACTGGAGTGGGGTGCCATTTACACACTACTGTGCATTAATTTAAGAAATAACAAGTAATCTGTTCTATAAGGTAAACAAATGAAATTTAGGATATTTAACCAAGCTTTTCAGTTCTAAAAGTTGAGAATGCCAAATTTTGAAAGTAAGAAAGATGCCCTTCAATTGGTAAATTAATGACAAAACTGGTACGTTCAAACTAGGGAATAAAATTCAAAAATATTATTTTTACAAAATGAGAAATAGCACCACCACAAGACAAAGAGAAATGTTAAATGCATATTGCTAAGTGAAAGAAGCCAATCTGAAAAAGGGTGCATGATGTATGATTCCAGGTCTATGACATTCTACAAAAGGTAAAACTGGAGACAGTGAAAAGACTGCTGATTGCCAGGGCTTCACATGGAAGGAGAGAGGAAGGAATGGATAGCATTTTTAGGGCGATGAAACTCTTCTGCAGGATACTGTAAGGTAGGTACATGTCATCATTCTTTTGTCAGAACCCAATGAACGTACAACATAAAAAGTGAACCCTAATGTAAAATGCAGACTTTATTTAATAATAATGTATCTGTCAATGTTGGCTCATCAATTGTAGCAAATGTATTAAAACCAGAGTAATGCAAGATGTTACCAATGGAGGCTGGGGAAGGGGTGGAGGAGAGAGCAGGTGAGAACTACTGTACTTTCTGCTCACTTTTTCTGTAGACCTTAAATTGCTCAAGAAACCTGATATCTATTAGAAAATAAAGACAGAAGAGTGGTTTTTAAATTTTTATTTTATATGTAATAGGCTGCATTCTTTAGCTATTTTTTTAATCCCTCAAATAATTGAATATCATAAGAGCTAAAGGTGGTACTGGCTAGTTCAGATAAATTAAAATTCAAGTATAAAAATGGACGTTACAATGAACATGCTAAAGAGCCATGTTATCAGATATAAAAAGCAGTAAGCCCAGAGACATGGCTGATGACTATTATCTGAAAATATGCTCAGCACACCCAAAATCTCAAATCACCCTCTCTGCATACACCAACCCTTGCCTGCCATCCCTAAGCTAACCTCTCCTTTCCTCCAGCTTGTCTAAGCTGTGAATGGACTTTTGTCTGGGGCAGCAGGGAGCCGATAAATGTCTACTGTTTCATCTGAGAGTGACCAGTCAACATATTTTCAAAAATGATCCTGCCACAGCATTTTGAAAGACTGGTGTGTATATGAAAAAAAGATTAAGAAAATAGATTCATTAAAAAAAAAGAGTAACAAATTAAATCAAAGCTTCTTTTAATAAAAATATTTCTAATTATAAAAAAAGAGTAAAAGATTATTGAAATTAATTTTATATTATTTATGAAGCATTTGGTTTATGCCAGGCACTAATAAAATGATATATAAAAAGTTATACAATATTTAGGGCCTTCTCTGGTAGCTCAGACAGGAAAGAATCTGCCTGCAATGAAGGAGACCTGGGTTCAATCCCTGGGTTGGGAAGACCCCCTGGAAGAGGGCATAGCAACTCATTCCAGAATTCTTGCCTGGAGAATTCCCATGGACAGAGAAGCCTGGCAGGCTACACTGCATGAGGTCTCAAAGAGTCGGACACGACTGAGCAGCTAAGCACATACATACATTTAATTAGCAAACATCTAAGAAATAAAGAAGATAGTCTAAATTATCTCTAAAATGTAGCCACTCAGTCATGTGTGACTCTTTGTAACCCCATGGACTCTAGCCCACCAGGCTCCTCTAACCATGGAATTCTCTAGGCAAGAATACTAATGTGGGTTGCCTTTCTCTTCTCCGGGGAATCTTCCTGACCCAGGGATCAAATCCAGGTCTCCTGCATTGCAGGCAGATTCTTTACCACCTGAGCCACCAGGGAGGTCCATTTCTCATTATAACTCTAGAAAAGAAGAGCTCTTCTTATCCATATTTTTTGACTAGGACCCTGAGGTTTTCAAACTTAATGAGATTTCCCATCGTGAGATGGTTAGAGAAAGGCCCAGCCAGAATTCTGATCAGAGCCCAAGCTCTTAAAGCAGAGGCCACACTGCTTCATCAAGCCTGAGTTCAAGAAGCTGTGTTGCAATGCATAACTTTGTTCTCATAAATGGAACAGCAAGGAAATAAGTCGAGTGAGAGCTAGGGAAAGAGAGACAAGAATCGATTTCATTTTACTTGAAAAGTTATGTGACCAAACACGGGGTCCCACTGCCAGCAGCTCCAAAGTCAATAAAGAGGCCAAGTTGCAGGAAAGGAAAGTTTGCTTTATTTTGGAGGCCAGCAAACAGGGAGGAGGCAGCGAACGCAGGTTCCTGTCCAAAGGCCAACCCCGCCCACTAACAATCAGAGCCATAAACTTTTATGGGCTTAGGGAAGGGCTACATGCAGAAGCAGCACAGTCAACTCTTGTTCATTTTTTAATTTTATTTTATTGAAGGATAATTGCTTTATAGAATTTTCTTGTTTTCTGTCAAACCTCAACATGAGTCAGCCATAAGTATATATACACCCCCTCCCTTTTGAACCTCCCTCCCCATCCCACCATATGTATAATAGATAGCCAGTGGGAATTTGCTGTATGGCTCAGGAAACTCACACAGTCTGCTCTGACAGTCATCCTGAAATGGGTCATCAGTGCTCCGATCAGCATCATCTTGACTGTTTTAAGTGCAGTGAATCTTCAGTTCCAAATGGTTTGTTCCCATTTCCTTGAAGCCAGCTCTCAGAACTGTGGCAGCTCATGTCAGTGGCAACAGTCTGGTCATCATGGAGTTCCACCTGGTGAGCCTTTCAGTATCTACAAGACAGCTCAGAGCACATGGCTCAGAATATTATCTATAAGACCACGAGAAGGAACTAAAAGTCCTTGAAAGTGAAGTTGCCCAGTCGTGGTCCGACTCTTTGCAACCCCGTGGACTGTAGCCTACCAAGCTCTCCCTCCATGGGATTCTCCAAGCAAGAGTACTGGAGTGGGTTGCCATTTCCTTCTCCAGGGGATCTTCCCAACCCAGGGATCAAACCCGGGTCTCCTGCATTCCAGGCAGACGCTGTAACCTCTGAGCCACCAGGGAAGCATGGTTAAAGGTCCTTAACCATGCTCAACGACTAAGCTATTACTATTTGGTCTCCTTTGACTGTTTTCCTTTGTTTCTGCATGTTCTCACTTTTCTGATTAAACAAGACCCGGTGGTGCATATCTTTGGCTACAGCTTTTCCATAGACAAAATGTAGGCAGAGGGTATTGGAGGGGCAAGATTCTGCTCCATTTCCACGATACCGTTTTGCCACATTTTGGTAAAATCCTGTGTTTCCTTTACTTCTCCATCTTCATTCTCCCTTAACTGGTGTTAGTTTTTGCTTTTAAAAGCCCTGATATATACTATTTGCCAATTTCTGTGGTGTAAATACTTCCACCATGGTTGATTTCAAGCTCCCAGTATGACATATCTGAACACAGAGTTGGGTCGGCTATGCACCACCGGGTCTTGTAAACTGGCTCCAACACCATTGTTTACACCTCATAAGAATGGACACTTAGTTGTTGAGAAGTGATAAAGTCCACTATCTGGAGCATAGTGTTTTATGCTCTATGATATTTTTGGTGCATTGAGCTTGTTTCTGAAACTACCTGCATGCGTGAAGTCCCTTCAGTCATATCTGACTCTTTGAGACTCTATGGACCATAGCCCACCAGGCTCCTCTGTCCATGGGATTCTCCAGGCAAGAATGCTGGAATAGGTTGCCATGCCCTCCTCCAGGGTATCTCTTCAACCCAGGGATCAAACCTGCATCTTTTATGTCCTCTGCATTGGCAGGTGCATTGTTTACCTCTGGCGCCACTTGGGAAGCCCTGAAATTTCCTGTGTGTGTGTGAAAGTCGCTCAGTCGTGCCTGACTCTTTGTGACCCCATGGACTGTAGCCTGCCAGGCTCCTCTGTCCATGGAATTCTCCAGGCAAGAATACTGGAGCAGCTGCCCATTCCCTTCTCCAAGGGATCTTCCCAACCCAGGGATAGAATTCAGGTCTCCTGCATTGCAGGCAGATTCTTTACCATCTGAGTAACCAGGGAGGCCCTCTCAAACTACCTAGATGGAAGCAATTTCCCCTGGTAGATTTTGTGGCATTCCAGTCAAAACCTAGCAGGGCTGTGAGTGGTTTCTCAGGTGGTATTCTGATTCCAAAGTCCTGGGATTGCAAACAGTGAGTCTATCCAGATACAGAAGCCAGAGGTAGATCTTTCATACTGTGATAGTGTTGCTGGGTGACTTGCTGAATTAATTCTCCTGTGGACCAGTTAGGCATCTATTCTTCAAAAGGAACTGGTAATGAAAAGAGGAAATAAGACTGTTCCTAGACGTTCATGTGTGAAGGGCTGTAACCTGTGCTGTACATTCAGTGTTCCCAGTGAGAGGGGCCCAGTGAGGGGCTGGATGAGGGGCCACCTCACTCCTGGACTCTGTCTTGGCACAAATCTCTCTGTGGCAACTCTCATCACTGTGTTCACACATTCAGGGCCAAACCCATCAAGACAAGCATGGGAAGCCTGGGCATCTGCGGGCAGGCATGGCAGGCTCTGTGGGCTGCAGAAAACTCATGCAGGTTCTCCCCCATGCTACAGTGAACATCCAAACACGTGTTCCTCACCTGGCTGGACACTTCCAGGACTGCGAATGTTGCCACACTCTTCCCAAACTCAGCACATGAGCGATAAACCTCTTAGCAGTCTCTGGATGTGAGTGTGGCACCATCAGTATTGACACACAAACCAATATTGAGTGAGGGATTGATCCCTCCCTTAACCAGACAGCCACAAAACACTAAATCTAAGACTGCTGACTAATACCTGCAGATCAGAAGATCTACAGAATCTGTCCAATCACAAATGTGCACCGAGGCTTTCTGATGGTCTGAATGAGGAAAGAATGAGCCTGGGAGCTGCCAGGAGTCATGCATCAGAATGGAATCATTGCATGTAGGTATGAAAATAGTCAAGCAGTCTTGTTTCAACATAACATGCAGAAGAGTGTGGGTCAGGCACAAACAGAGAATGGCCATGTGTGCTGGGTGCAAGTTCACTATACTTTCTCATCTCAGTATGTTTGAAATTTGATATAAATTTATCTTACTTTTTATTATTTTTATTGAAGTATGTGAAGAAGGCTGAGTGCCGAAGAATGGATGCTTTTGAACTGTCATGTTGGAGAAGACTCTTGAGAGTCCCTTGGACTGCAAGGAGATCCAACCAGTCCATTCTGAAGGAGATCAGCCCTGGGATTTCTTTGGAAGGAATGATGCTAAAGCTGAGACTCAAGTACTTTGGCCACCTCATGCGAAGAGTTGACTCATTGAAAAAGACTCTGATGCTGGGAAGGATTGGGGGCAGGAGGAGAAGGGGACGACCGAGGATGAGATGGCTGGATGGCATCACTGACTCAATGGATGTGTCTGAGTGAACTCCGGGAGTTGGTGATGGACAGGGAGGCCCGGCGTGCTGCGATTCATGGGGTTGCAAATAGTCGGACACGACTGAGCGACTGAACTGAACTGATGGTTGATTTACAATGTAGTGTTAGTTTCAGGTCTACAGGAAAGTTACTCAGTTATACATATGTATGTATCTACTCTTTCTTCCTCTTACAGTTTATTACAAGATATTGAGTAGTTCCCTGTTCTATACAGTAGTTTCTTGTTGTTTATTTCATATATAGGAGTGTGCCTATTTAGATCCCAAACTCCTGATTTATCCTTGTCCCACCCCTTCCCCCTTTGGCAACTGTAAGTTTATTTTCCACGTCTGTAAGTCAGTTTCTATTTTGTAAATAAGTTTCATTTGTATCATTTTCTTTTAGACTCCACATGTAAGCAAGATTGTACGATTTTGTCTGTCTGACTTCATTTAGTATGACAATCTCTATGTCCATCCACTTTGCTGCAAATGGCATTATTTCATTCTTTTGGTGGCTGAGTGACATTCCATTGTAAGTATGTACCACATTTCTTTATCAATTTGTCTGTTGATAGACCTGTGAAGTGGAGTATTTCCTGCCATATCAATAAACAAGGATGTTACAGCCATTAGCTATTCCAGTCCTTCAAATGTAAATTGCCCCCAAAAGGGAATACCTATGATCAGGCTGCTCACAGGCCGCCACCCCTCCCTACAGTGAGTGAGGAACTAAGGATGTGAAAAATCAGACTGCAGGATGCTGGCCCCAGATAGGTGAGACGCATAGGGAATG
This sequence comes from Neotragus pygmaeus, assembly GCA_006410875.1. Lineage (NCBI taxonomy): Eukaryota > Metazoa > Chordata > Mammalia > Artiodactyla > Bovidae > Neotragus > Neotragus pygmaeus. The sequence goes on along the minus strand of SJYV01005438.1, from coordinate 3,108 downwards.
AATGACTTCAGTGAGCCCAGACTCTTACATCTGCCCATACATAGAAAAACTCTAAAATCCTTAACTTTAGATATCTGGTTTTCCCTAATTAACAGTAATCTTTTGAAGTTCACACTACCCGCCCCTTGTTAAAAACTTCTATATAATGTGATTCCTCCCCTTGCCTCCTCAGAACGGTTCTTTCCAGGTTACTTGAGCTGCTGTCTCCCAGGCTTGAAGTCCTAAAAATTCCCACCAAATAAAACATAACTCTCAACTTCAAGGTCGTGGCTATTTTTTAAGTTAAGAGACACTTAGGTTGCTTCCATGTCTTGGCTAATGTAAATAGTGCTCCAATGAGAATTGGTATTTGTGTTCTTTTCATATTACGGTTTTCTCCAGATATATGCCTGGGACTAGGATTGCTGGATCATGTGGTGATTCTATTTTTCAGAGAATCCTCCATATTCTCTTCCATAGTCGTTGCCCCAGTTTACATTCCCACCAACAGTATATGAGTGTTCCCTTTCCTCCACATCCTCACTGACATCTGTTATTTCTGTTCTTTATGATGATGGCCATTCCGACTGTTGGGAGACAGTACCATATTTTAATTTTCATTTGCTTTTCTCTAGTAATTAGCAATGTTGAGCATGCCATTAGCTTTTTTAAAAGTGTGGTTCAGTATAATATAAAAATCTTCAACTTCTCATCCAGTTTAAGCTGTTCACTTGACTCAGGAATCTGAGGTGTGGAATGGGACATGATCGGTTTCTCTTGCACTTCTACTCATTTCTTAATCTTCCTCTCTGTGTCTCCAGGCTGCTCCAGGGCTGTGCTGAAAGCTGGTGAGAACATGAGGGGACTCAGAAGGTGGTGATCCAGCCCAGTGCCCTCCACCAGGTGAGGGTGCCCTAATAAACTCTGGGTGAGGGTCCCCTGCAGCCTTAATTCCTAGACTCATGTTTCTGGTCACAACACCCACCCCATCTTCAGCCCCTTTAACTGTGTCCCGAGTCTCCTTCTGCCAAGGATGCCTCGGCCCTGGAGGGAGCCCTCTATGTGTAAGGGAGCTGGATCCTATGGTGCCTTCCCAGGAAAGACCCCTCTCTAATATCCTGCTTTTGCTCCTCTCTGAGGGACCTAAATAACAGTATCTGATGCACCTTTCTTGAGTTGTTTTATAGATATGAAAACCTCCCACCAAATGGAAGGTGTTAATTACTTGACAACCATGAGCACATAGTCCCAGGGCTCCTGGAGCCTAAACACTGATAATTGAACTCCTGTGACACCACCCTAATTCCTCATCATCAGCCAGTCAGAGAATTGTGCATGAGCTGATCACAGACTCTGCAACCTCCTCCCTCACCAGGCTTTTAAAAATATTTTGCCAAAACCCTTCAGGGAGGCTGAGGCTTCTGAGGGTCATGAACCACCCATCTCCTTGCAATGTCTTGCAATAAACCTTTATCTGCTCCAGATCATATTTTGGTCGATTTGGGGTCACAGTGCATAGGGCACAAGAATTTGTGCTAACAATAAAATGGAAAACTGAGTTATTGTTTGCAGAGCCAAAGAATGAACTTTGCATGCAACACCCATGGTAGAAACCAACAGGATTTATTTCAGAGAGAAACAAAGTACAAAACTCTCAGCATAGACACTTAGAGTGGGTGAAGTCCTCCCCCAAAGAGGGGACTGGAGCAGTGGCTGCACAGTGCAGTAGCAACCAACAGGAGATACCCCAAGTCCAAGGCCAGGAGCAGCGGCTGTGAGGAGATACCCCAAGTCCAAGGCCAGGAGCAGTGGCTGTGAGGAGATACTCCACATCCAATGTAAAGAGCAGCAGCTGTGCTTTGCTAGAACAGCCGTGAAGAGCTACCCCCACATCCAAGGTAAGAGAAACCCAAGTAAGATGGTAAAGCTAAGAGAGGGCATCAGAGGGCAAACAGACTGAAAGCACAATCACAGACATCTGGCCAATCTGATCACATGGACCACAGGCTTGTCTAACTCAATGAAACTCAGCCATGACGTGCGGGGCCACCCAGGAGGGACAGGTCATGGTGGAGAGGTCTGACAGAATGTGGTCCACTGGAGAAGGGAATGGCAAACCATTTCAGTATTCTTGCCTTGAGAACCCCATGAACAGCATGAAAAGGCAAAAAGATAGGATACTGACAGAGGAACTCCCCAGGTCGGTAGGTGCCCAATATGCTACTGGAGATCAGTGGAGAAATAACTCCAGAAACAATGAAGGGATGGAGCCAAAGCAAAAACAATACCCAGCTTTGGATGTGACTGGTGATGGAAGCAAGGTCTGATGCTGTAAAGAGCAATACTGCATAGGAACCTGGAATGCTAGGTCCATGAATCAAGGCAAATTGGAAGTGGTCAAACAAGAGATGGCAAGAATGAACGTCAACATTCTAGGAATCAGTGAGCTAAAATGAACTGGAATGGGTGAATTTAACTCAGATGACCATTATGTCGACTACTGCGGGCAAGAATCCCTTAGAAGAAATGGAGTAGCCATCATGGTCAACAAAAGAGTCTGAAATGCAGTACTTGAATGCAATCTCAAAAATGACAGAATGATCTCTGTTGGTTTCCAAGGCAAACCATTCATTATCATGGTAATCCAAGTCTATGCCCCAACCAGTAATGATGATGAAGTTGAACAGCTCTATGAAGACTTACAAGACCTTTTAGAACTAACACCCCAAAATGATGTTTTTTTCATTCTAGGGGACTGGAATGCAAAAGTAGGAAGTCAAGAAACACCTGGAGTGATGGGAAAATTTGGGCTTGGAGTACAGAATGAAGCAGGGAAAAGGCCAGTAGAGTTTTGCCAAGAGAATGCACTGGTCATAGCAAACACCCTCTTCCAACAACACAAGAGAAGACTCTACACATGGACATCACCAGATGGTGAACACTGAAATCAGATTGGTTATATTCTTTGCAGCCAAAAATGGAAAAGCTCTTAACAGTCAGAAAAAACAAGACTGGGAGCTGACTGTGGCTCAGATCATGAACTCCTTATTGCCAAATCAAACTCAAATTGAAGAAAATGGGGAAGACCATTAGACAATTCAGATATGACCTAATTAAAATCCCTTATGA
>SJYV01005437.1:0-11658 GCA_006410875.1 Neotragus pygmaeus | reverse complement strand
GGAGGCGTTGGGAATGAGAGGGCGGGGGACCCGGGCCAGTCCGAGGGGCACAGCGACACGCGGGCCAAGCGGCCCCCCGGCTCCCACTTTCAGTTCAGTCCTGCACTTGGTTGTGCCGGAGACAAACCAGGGACGGGGACCCGACAGGAGGGCAAGCGGAGGGGGCAGGCTGGGGAAACAGAGTGCCTGCAGGGCGGGCAGAAGGCAGGCCGGCCACAGCAGAAGGGCCAAGCTGGGAAGACTGGTGGGCGCCAAGAGGGGCTGCCAAAACCCCCCACCGGTGCCCCCCTGGGGGCAGGGAGCTGGCTCTGCAGCGCCACCTGGCGCCTGGAGGGGAGCTGCAGCCCGAAGGTGACCCTGGGCCTCGAAAGAAGTCGCGCACATGGACCTGTGACCCTGCGTGGCAGGTGCTTTATTTCCAGCATATTCCTGACCTGGGGACCCTCCACAGTCCATCAGGAGAGAGACAGGAGGGCGGGAGGTCAGCCTGTACCGGCCTCCATCCCTAAGGTTATCTCCTTGCTGAAAGGTACCCACACAGGCAGGAGTGACCTTCTGGCTGGAGAAACTGTTCCCACGCCCCTGGAGAAGAGGCAGCCAGGGCCGTATGCCAGGACGGACAGACAACGCAGCTGGGGTGCAGAGTCCCGCTCGGGCTGGCCCCGACGCCTCTCCGCTGCCCAGCGCGCCTTCTCTCTTCTCCGAGCAGGGCTAGGATCTGGGGTCAGCCTCTTCTCTCTGCACCGGGCCGGGCTGGGATCTGGGCTCAGTGCCCCAGCAGCCGCAGCATCTCCTGAGGATCCAGCAGCTTCTCTCTGGGCTTCCCCGAGGCCTGGCCCCGGGACACCTCCTCAGCATCCAGTTTCTCCCAGTCCGAGAAAGACACGGGCCAGACCCCTGCGGCAGAAGGAAGATGGCTCAGGGCCTCTACCAGCCCCCTTGCCCCAGTGGGGAGCAGCCCCCTTCTGGCCCAGNGGCCTGGCCCCGGGACACCTCCTCAGCATCCAGTTTCTCCCAGTCCGAGAAAGACACGGGCCAGACCCCTGCGGCAGAAGGAAGATGGCTCAGGGCCTCTACCAGCCCCCTTGCCCCAGTGGGGAGCAGCCCCCTTCTGGCCCAGGGACCTCCCCCAGACGCCCCCCACCCCCACTCCTGGGAGCTCACACGGGGCCCAGACCTCGGCTGTCCAGCAGGGCCCTGATGGCTGCAGAGCCCGGCCGGGGGCCAGATGGCAGGTGCCCGGCCTTCAGGTCCTGCAGTAGAATCTGGCCGGTGAGGAAGCTATCAGTCATGGTGGTGGTGATGACACCCGTGGGTCCCCGCTTCACCCAGCCGCTGCAGTAGAGGCCTGGGGGTGTGGGGTTGACAGGGCGAAGGAATGAGGAGTGGGCTGGGCACCCTGGCAAGCCTGAGCCCCAGGACACACACGCCGGGAGGATGGCCCCCAGCACACGTCAGCAGGGCCCACTCGTCTGCCGCCAGTGCCCTCGGTTCCTCCCCAAACACGCCTGGGTGTTCTCACCACGCACCGCCCCCCACCTTACACCGTAGGGTCCCTGCATCTTGGCGCTCCCTGTAGGAGCTCGGTCCTGCCACCTTGCTTCAGCAGGCTCTCAATAAACACTGACTGAATGAATTAATAACTAGACAGGTATGTGGTTTTGGGGGGCTTCCCTGGTGGCTCAGACATTAAAGAATCCGCCTGCAATGCAGGAGACCTGGGTTTGATCCCTGGGTTGAGACGATCCCCTGGAGGAGGGCATGGTAACCCACTCCAGCATTCTTGCCGAGAATCCCCGTGGACAGAGGAGCCTGGTGGACTACAGTCCATGGGGTCACAAAGGGTGGGACAGGACTGAGCAACTGAGTATAGCACGCATACTTAACCAGGCTGGCAACTCACAGAGGACAAGGATTAAGCTGCTGCTTAATCTCTAGTCTCAGCCCTGGCTTAGCCCAGAGCCCGATTTAATAACCAGACATACGAGTGGGCATCTCAGCTACACTGGGGACTTCTCGTAGGGCCAGGAGGTGGGTGGGGCTGAGTCACCAGCCTGACTCAGAACAGTTTCTCAATGCATGTCACCTGATGAAGGAATGAATGTGAAACAGCCCTGAGAGACACCAGCCTCCCTGTGCCCCCGCCACGCCCTCTCACCTGGCACATCCACAACCCGGCCCTCCATATTGGGAATGACCCCAAGCTTGGGGTCAAAGGGCACACTGGGGTCGATGGGGCGGCTCTTATACCCAATGCTGCTCAGCACCAGCCCACAGGGAAGGTCCTCCACGTCCCCAGTGGGCACCGCCCGGCTGGCCTCTCCAATGCCCTGTGGGGAGAGTGTGGGAAACACCAGGCTGGTGGGGAGACCTGAGAACGGGGGTGTCTTTGGGGAACAGGGGACTCACCTCCAGTCGGGTGACTGCCAGGCGGATGCCTGCCACCCGCCGCCCATCTGGCGAGGGCAGGACCTGCTGCGGGCTTCGGAAGAAGCGGAGGCCCCAGGCACGGGAGGCTGATGCCCGGTGGGCAGCCTCTTCCACTCCTGGCTTCTCCGTGGCTGTTCGATGAAGCAGTTCCATCAGCCGCTTCCTTGGGCGAGCGGCCTCTGTCAGCAACGCAGGACATCTCAGGGTGGTGTCTGGGTTCCAGCCCTCTCCCCACATATCCTCCCCCCAGCCCTCTCTGACCTAGACCATCCCCTCCTAGTGAGCTGGAGAGCCAGGCCAGGGCCCCTCACCCTTGATTCTGTCCTGGAGACCCAAGAAATCCACAGGATCCAACATGGGCCGAGCTCCTGGTAACTGAATCATCTCCCGAAGCTCCTTGGGGGTGGGGGTGGGGAGTGGGTGAGAGGGTCAGGTCCAGACCGCTGTCCACTCCTGAGCCCATCCCAGAACCCAGCCCAGGGGAAAGCACCGCCGCCACCCACCACCACGGAAGACACTGGGCCCCAGGGGGCCCTGCCTGGCTCCCCCTCACCCACCCCAGGCAGCTCTGCCCTGCCACGCCTCCCAAGGAACCCTGGCCCCTGGCCCTCAGACCCCAGCACCTTTATGGTGAAGGCCACTTGTAGGGGTCCACGTCGGCCCACGATCCACACCGTCTTCACCCGACTCTGTCTCAGGGCTCCCAGGGCAGCCTCGGTGATGTCCGTTTTCTGGCACAAAAGGAGGACCTTAAAGTCACTGGAAAATGACAGCGGAAGGGGACTCTCCGTTTGCTGGTGTCCAGACCCTGGGCGGTGAGAAGGCTGGCAGCCTGAGATGGCAACACTGTCCCCTCTGGTGGCCAGACAGAGCACTGCCACCACTTCTGCAAATGGTTCCAACTGGCAGCAAACCCGTCCCATCCCTTCATGGCAAACAGATGGGGAAACAATGGAAACAGTGACAGGCTTTATTTTCTTGGGCTCCAAAATCACTGCAGATGGTGACTGCAGTCATGAAATTTAAAAATGCTTGCTCCTTGGAAGAAAAGCTATGATAAACCTAGACAGCACATTAAAAAGCAGAGACATTACTTTGCCAACAAAGGTCCATCTAGTCAAAGCTATGGTTTTTCCAGTAGTCATATAGGGATGTCAGAGTTGGGACTATAAAGAAAGCTGAGCGTGGAAGAACTGATGCTTTTGAACTGTGGTGTTGGAGAAGACTCTTGAGAGTCCCTTGGACTGCAAGGAGATCAAACCAGTCCATCCTAAAGGAAATCAGTCCTGAATATTCACTAGATGGACTGATGCTGAAGCTGAAACTCCAATACTTTGGCCACCTGATGCGAAGAGCTGACTCCTTGGAAAAGACCCTGATGCTGGGAAAAACTGAAGGCAGGAGGAGAAGGGGACAACAAAGGATGAGATGGTTGGATGGCATCATCAACTAGATGGACATGAGTTTGAGCAAGCTCTGGGAGTTGGTGATGGACAGGGAAGCCTGGTGTGCTGCAGTCCATGAGGTCGCAAAGAGTCAGACACAACTGAGCAACTGAACTGAACTGAGGAGCAAACCAGGAGATCTTCATTCAACAAGTGTTTACCAAGTGTGCAAGGGGCATAGCAAGCAGTGTCAATGGTGAACAAAAGAGATATGGTGTCGCCCGCACAGAGCTTCTGATCTGGCGGGAGAGAGGCTTATCAAATATTCATTAATAAGTGTAACACTGCAGTGGCGACAAGATACTTTGAAACAAAAAGCAGCAGAGTCCACCGAAGGAGGGGAGGTAGACCTACTCAGGATGGTCCTAGAAGGTTTCCTGGAGGAAGGAACAACTGAACCAGGAACTAAAAGATGAATACACGTGAGTTTCCCTGGTGGTTCAGTAATAAAGAATCCGCCGGCTGATGCAGGAGACAGGGGTTCAGTTCCCGATCCAGGAAGATCCCACGTGCTCTGGAGCAACTAAGCCCGTGAGCCACAACTACTGAGCCTGCGCTCTAGAGCCCGGGAGCTGTGACCTCTGAAGTCCACAGGCCCTGCAGCCTGTGCTCTGGGACAAGAGAAGCCGCCGCGATGAGACCCTCGAAACCACAACCAGAGTGCAGCCGCTGCTGAGTGCAGCTGGAGAGACACCTGAAGAGCAAGGAAGACCAGCCCAGCCAGAAATAAACAAACAAATTACTTTTAAAAGTTAATTAAAGATGAACAATGTGCGAGGCCTGGGTTTAATTAAAGATGAATCCACCTGCAACGTGCGAGGCCTGGGCTTGATCCCTGGGTCTGGAAGATCCCCTGGAGAAGGGAAAGGCTACCCGCTCCAGTGTTCTGGCCTAGGAGAATTCCATGGACTATACAGCCGCAGAGGGTCAGACATGACTGAGCACTCTGACTCCCTCTGGAGGAGGGCATGGCAGCCCACTCCAGTTATTCTTGCCTGGAGAATCCCATGGACAGAGCCGCCTGGTGGGCTACAGTCGCTGGGTCGCAAAGGGTCGGACACAATTTAGCGATGTAGCACGCACGCGCACACATGGGAGGTGTGTTGAGAGGGTTCTGAGCAGGGGCAGTGGTGTGTGTACACTGAAAACTTTTCCTTCTAAAAAGCCTACATAGCTACAGAGAGTGATGAGGAAATAGCATGAGATAAAGCCGCCATTTAGAAGGCCTCTGCCCGGCAAGTGGGAAAGCAGGCCTGAGTTCAGCCTGGAGGGACGAGGCCCAAACCCTGCAGGCAGGGGCCTCCTCTCCTTGGTGTAACCCCCGACTCCCACCCCTGCAGCCTCTGACCTACCCACTCACCTCCAGGTGGTCGGGTGGGGTCAGCAGGATCCGGGCCACGTCCAAAGCCACGTTCCCCTGCCCCAGAATCACGGCTGTGTCACAGCTCAGGTCCGGGGCCAGCTGGGGAGCAGAGGTCGGGATGAGGCTCACCAGCCTGGGCCTCAGTCAGGCTGACCTCAGCCTCATGCCCCATCCCCAGCCATAGCCTCAGGCTCCTCCGTGCTCAGAGCTTCAACCCAGGTCCCGCCCCCACCATCCATCACCCCCTCTTCACAGAAGCCTCCCGCCTCGGCCAGCCTGATGCCTCACATCTCATCTCACCGGCCGCCTGCCAGGCCTGTGGCTGCCCCTTTCCCCAGCTGTGGGAGCCAAGAGCTGGCTGAGGAGTGGGGAGGAAGAGGCTGGGGGAGGGCACCCCAAACTCACCTCCCGGTTCTCAGGAAGCCCATTGTACCAGCCCACGAAGGCCCGGGCCGAGAACACGCCGGGCAGCTCCTCACCGGGGATATCCAGGGCCTGATGGTCCTCTGCCCCATAGCTCTGAGGACAGACCCAGAGGCCTCAGTGGCAGCTAAGAGACCAGGCAGCCCAGCGCCCAGGCTCCCCTGGCCTCCTTCCAGCTCCTTCTCCATAGCGTCCCCCTAGCCACCACCCCCACCACCCGCCTGCACTCACCAGCACCACGGCATGGTAGGCGTCCCGCAGTTCCTGCACAGTCACATCCCTGCCCACCTCCACATTGCCATAGAAGGCACAGCGGTCAGAGCGGGCCGTCTGGGTAAAGGTGTTGATGACATTCTGCCAGGCCCGGCGGGGGAGGGGTTAGAGGGTGGGGCAGCGCCAGGGCCCACGGCAGTGCCGCCCTCACCCCACAGTGTCCGGGGTGTCGCCCCCTCCAGAGAGCCTGGGGTCACCCCATGAGATCCGGGAGCCTCCCTCCCCCCTACATCTTGACCAAAGTCAACCCCCGCTCTGAGCCCAGAGACACCCACCTTGACCTCGGGATGGTCGGGTGCCACGCCAAAGCGCACCAGGCCGAAGGGCACCAGCTGTTTCTCGTAGATATCCACGTGGGCCCGGGAGTGGTGCTGGGGGAGAGGGCAGCGGCTGGTGGGGCCAAGTGTCCTGTGTGCTAAGTTGCTTTAGTCGTGGCTGACTCTTTGCGACCCCGTGGACCGTAGCCCGCCAGGCTCCTCTGTCCATGGGATTCTTCAGGCAAGTATACTGGAGTGGGTTGCCGTTTCCTCCTCCAGGGGATCTTCCCAACCCGAGGATGGAACCCACATCGCCTGCATTTCCTGCATGGGCAGGCCTCCTGGGAAACCCTGGTGGGGTTGAAGCAGAGGCTAAGTCTGCCCTTCCCGGGGCAAAGCAGGTCAGCCCCGCTCAGGGGGCTGCGGACACAGGAGAGAGAAAGGCCCATCTGTCCTCACCTGCCCAGAGAGCCAGACTAGAGGGGTGGGCAGTCCAGAGCCAGGGCAGCCAAGGCCTGTCTTCAAGGACCGCCAGCCCACCGAGACGGTGAGACCACTGGCCAGCCGAGGAAGGCGGCAGACTTCCCTCCACCGGAGCTGTATCGGGAGAGCTTCTCCATCTGCGTGGGTCAGGCGTGACACCCAGCCCTGTCCTACAACACTCGGACACTTCTGGAAGTGCCCAGCCTGTGGATGACCTGAGACACACCCTTGGAAACTTACACCTGTGTGTGTGCTGAGTTGCTCAGTCGTGTCCAACTCTTTGCGACCCCATGGACTGTAGCCCACCAGGCTCTTCTGTCCATGGGATTCTCCAGGCAAGAATACTGGAGTGGGTTGCCATTTCCTCCTCCAGTGGATCTTTCCGACCCAGGAATCGAACCGGTGTTCTGTCACCTGCCGTGGCAGGCGGGTTCTTGACCACTAGCGCCACCTGGGAAGCTCACTGCCTGTGTCCAAGCCCAGGCCCCCCGACTGCCCACTGTGCCTGCTGACTCTCCCCATCCGTGCCATCCAGAGGCGGCACCAGAACCACCTCCCTCCTCCCCGCTGACCTCGCTGTGCCCTTGAAGAGCTGAAGTTTTGGAGTCAACAGCCACGGGAGCTGACCCAGCGCCACCACTATCTGACTCTGTGCCGCTGGAATGATTCTTAACTTCTCTGGACCACGGAACATTCCTTCCTGTGTAATGCTCCAGATGCAATGAGCAAGGCCTGCACCCTCAGCCCCGGGCGAGACCCGCCGCGAGTGTTCCGTCAAAAGCTGTCGTTCCCGTCACTGCAGCTGTGGTGGCTGTCTCGCCGCCTGGCTCAGGAGCCCTCCCTGGCTGCCTGGCCATGGGACAAAGTTCAAACTGCTTAGCCTGGAGGTCAATATCATACACCATCTGCCTTTCCATCTTATCTTTCCTTCTTTCCAGCTTGGAGCCTTCCCTCCAGGTCACAGGGCCCTCTCCGAGGCCACCTCCACAAGACTAAACCCGCTGGACCTGTTCTGGCTCTCACAGGACCGGAGTCCTCTTCCAGGAAGCCCCTCCTTCCTAGCTCTCACGTGAGTGCTAACTTGCTTCAGTCGACTCCTTGGGACACCACCTGTAGCCCACCAGGCTCCTCTGTCCATGGGATTCTCCAGGCAAGAATACTGGAGTGGGTTGCCACTTCCTCCTCCAGGGGATCTTCCCGACCCGGGGATCGAACCCTCATCTCTTGTGTCTCCTGCATTGGCAGGTGGATTCTTTACCACTGGTGCCTCCTAGCTCTCCCCTATCCCTCCAATCCCTCTAGCTGTTCTTTCCCAGGTCCTCTTTGCTCTATTCCTTCTCTAACAAGAATATTCTCGGAGGTTCTTCCAATCTGAGGTCCCCTCCCCTTGCCCAGCACACTCCCTGGGGAGGCGTCATCACGCCCTCCTATGACCTCAAATTCCTGCGGACTTACTGATGACATTCTACTCTCCTCTGCCCAGCCCTCCTACCAAGCCTGAGACCCCTGGACAGCTCACCTGAGACATCTCACACCAATCCGGATGGAAGCCAGTCCCCTTCCCTCAAAGCTCTCCCCCTTTGCTCCCAGGCTTCCTTCCACCCTGAACCAGAAGCCGGGGTTCTTCTCTGACTCCCCTCGACCGTGTCCCATCAGACCTCCATCCTCCCCACCGCCACCCCAGCAGCTCCCGCTGCTCTCCTGGCCGCCAGCCCTGCCTCCCGCCCTGCAGGCAGAGAGAGCTCCAGATCGAAATCAGGGTACTTTCAACCCCCCGCCTAAAACCCTTTGGTGAAGCCAACCACCTGTGGCAACTGCGCCCCCAGGACAAAGGGAGGCGTGCTGTTTTCAAATGCTGATTCCCGGGCCCCAGTCACGGCTTGACTAGGTGGAAAGGAGGCCCAGAAATGTGCCTTTTCACCAGTCCCCCAGGGGACTCTGATGGGGGGGGGATGGACAGCACCAAGAGAGACTGCCGGAGTCCAGCCTGCTCAGGGGCTTCCGGGCCCCCGGCGCCCAGGCCCACGCACCGCCTCTAGCCTCTGCCCACACTCCTGCACTAGCCCAGCCCTAAACCCGCATTCCCTTCCCCTGGGTGTCCTTCTGTCCTTTAGACGTCGATCAAGGACATCACTCCCTCCGGCTGGGTTAGGTGTCACTTCTGCACACAGCGCCCCCTCGCCCATCGGAATCCTGGACTATCACGTAAGCCCTCTTCTCCTCTACTCCACAACTCCCCACATAAGCCGTCAGGTCCTTGAGCGTGGCGACCGTGTCTGTCCTGCTCATGCCCATGTTCCCAGGGCCAAGCCGTGCCTGGGTCATGTCAGCGTCCAGTGCTTGATAACTGAACGGCCCAGCGTGGACCTTAAGGGCAGGCTCTGCCGTCGGACAGTCCACGCTCAGAACCCAGGCCTTCCCTGCTCGGCGGGGGGGCCTTGGGCAGCCTCGCTCAGCCTCAGCATTCTCACCTCTGAAGCAAGAGTCATGCCACCTGTTTCGCAAGTTGTCTTGAGGCTGTGAGGACATGCTGTGTAGACAGTGCCTGACTCAGCTAAGTGTCACTGTCCCAAACGTGCCTTGTGTTCCTGTCACAGGACCATAGCTGGTAGTCTGAAGCTCCTAGTGGGCAGGGACCAGCTTGTAACTGGCCCTGGTGCCCACCCCCAGTACCTCCCACAGGGAAAGTAGGCACAGGGCAGAGCCTTTGTTCACACTAGGGGCACTGAGGATCCTGCCTGGAAGGCCCCCTCTCCCCAGATTTCAGGCTCTGCCCACACAGCTCCCCTTACACAAGCGGTCTCCCTTCCAGTGCCCAGGTCTGTCCTAACACATGGAAACTGATCTGTAATGAAGCCCCACATGGGGGAGACCCTCTCCAGAGCCCGGGAGCCCCCTCAGTTCAACTCAAACACACCTTCTCCAGAAGCACTCTCCTACTGACCCCACCTAACCAGGCTCTTACCGGTCACGTCACTGTAGTTAGCTCTTTTACCTGTGTTGCTTGGGAGGTGAGCTCAGGTCACTTTCTAGCAGGGGGACCAACTCATCCTGGCCTCCCCAAGACCCTCCCAGCTTTAAGATTGAAAGCCTCCTCACACCCTAGACAACTTGGGAAGGTTGATCACCCTACTTTTTAAGTAGAGTGTATAATTAATATATTCATCCTTTCTCTTGTCTCTCCACAGCAAGGTCATTGTTCTATGTCTCAGTCAGCTGAACTCGCACACACCCCTCTCCCATCCCCGACTCCTGCCCCACCAAGGCCTGCCGATGTTTCAAGGGTAACCAGCAACCTTGGGGCCCTGCCCGCCAAGGCTAGTACTATAAACCTTGAGGCTCTGGCCATGGGGTGGGGGGAAGGAATAGAATGGGGAGTGGAGAGCAGGCTAAAAACACAGCATGGCATGGGGAGAGCTGGAACTATTGGCAAGGAGAGTGCAATGAGGCACCTAAAGTTACAAAGGGACTTGAGAAGAGGGGGTGGCCTCAAGATGCAGGATATTGGGAACAGGGAGGAGAGAGAGGAGAAAGAAGGGAAGATGAGGGGCAGGACAAAGTTATCCTGCAGGTCTGGAATAAGCTCCTTGGAGTACTTGGCCAGGAAAGCATAGCCAACTGTCTGCCACAAACCACCACCCAGGAGGCAAACACACTTCTCTCCGAGCTGAGGACCTAGAGTAGGGAGCCCCCGGTGACAAAGCATGTATGAAGTGTCCTGTCCAGATGGGCTGGGAGCCTCTTCCCCACCAGGAATCCAGGAGTGCTTTTAAAACCCACAGGAGTGGGGCTTGCACTTAGGAATGCAGCAGCAGGTGAATCTTGGGAAAAGGAGCCAGGGGAGAGCGGCTTACCTTCAGCAGGTGCTGGGCCGTGTAAAAGCCAGCTGGGCCACTGCCGACCACGCAGATCCGGGGGGCCTGCTCCTGTGTGCAGAAGTGCCGGCCGAAGTCTAGGGTTGGGGGACTGGGGTGGAAGGTCAGAAGTGCCGGCCGAAGTCTAGGGTGCGGGGACATGGGCGGAAGGTCAGAAGTGCCGGCCGAGTCTAGGATGGGGGGACGGGGGCGGAAGGTCAGAAGTGCCGGCCGAAGTCTAGGGTAGGGTACAGGGGCGGAAGGTAAGAACAAGACCCCCTCGCCTGTGCCAAATCCCAACTTAAATGTCGAAGAGAAGATGAAGTTTTCCAGGCTTCACCCTCAAACGCATCCTCCTTCTCTTTTTCCGCGAAGCTTCGACATTTGCCAGGGTCCCTTATTCCATCTGAATCCCCAAAGGTTGTGTGTCCATCCAGAGCCCCCGTCTCACCCATATCCAGAGCCCGCTTTAGAGGGCCTACTCGACACTCCCCATCACCCCTGCAGCGGTGCTCTGGACTGCTCAGCACTGCTTGATTTTTCTTCCTGGGTTTTCGCGACGCACTCAGCTACAACACCACATCTTCCAACAGACCCGGTATCACCCAATCTCTTCCCTGTGGATCTCCCCACAATGCCCCGTTTTACCTCTTCTAACTCCTCTCCTTCCACAGAGCCCTCTATCACCCATATAGACCCCTGCTTCAGACCTCCCTTCTGCTCCACAGACCTCCTTATCCCCCTCATTCACTCCTTCTCACGCCTGTGGACATCACGGTCTCCCCTTCGCACCTTTGTTGACCCCTGTCTCACCCCAGCAGCCTCACACCTTGGCGCACAGGCCGTCATCTGCCCCTGGACACCGCCCCCACTCCGTCTACACTAGTGCCCCTCCAGTCTCAGCAGTGGTCCCCTCCCTCTCCCCTCTCCAGCCCTGCCCCGGCTCGGCTCCCACTTCTCACGGGATCGTTCGAGGCCTCCCCGAACTCCCACCCAGCCCTAGAGGCGCTCTGCTCCTACTCTGGATGCTCCTGGAAGGAGGCAGCCGAGTCCGAGTCCAAGACGACCAGGGCCACCAGCGCCAACAGCGCGGAGCCATGCCCGGTTAGAGGAACCAGCCCACGGACCAG
>SJYV01005436.1:241953-256557 GCA_006410875.1 Neotragus pygmaeus | reverse complement strand
TACAAATCTTGAAATTATTTGTTCTAGTTCTGTGAAAAATACCACTGGTAGCTTGATAGGGATTGCACTTTAATTGTGGTTTTACCATTGAAGTATCCAGTGCTTGCTTTTTCTCATATTTGGGAATATTATAAATGATAGTCAATAAGCTCATTTTATTATTCATCAATATTTTTCCATCAAGTTTTTTGGGATCTTACCATATCTATTGGTTTGCTGTGAAGTAAAGAATGAAGCAGTTCAGAAAAATGCATACAGTCAATTTGTAGAAACAGTACATACATAAAGCAGTTACTGAGTACATGACTATATGTAGATGTATCAAATTAGGTATTAAAGCATGATATTTTAAAAACTAAACTTAATAGCTCAAGATTTAGGCGTTCAGAAAATGATACAGTCAGCATTTGTCTGGCTTATAAATCATTTAAAGATAATCTTTCAATATATTGCTGCCCTTTGACCTTTTTTAAAATGATAAACCTACATTTTTTCTGCAGAGTTTTATAGGTCTTTTTTTTACAATGCCACTAAATATTACCAAATATTTGTCTGGTTTATTAGCTCAGCCAAAAAAAATCCTTAGTATGTGACCTTTATATATGGAAATCCTGTCATTATACATTGATGATTTAGCCCAAAGGCTTTTCAAACAATGGTTCCAAATTCTCACTCAAGGAAGCACTGCATGCTTAACAAAGGAAAACTGGAAGCCATACATAGAGATTTTTGTCCTTCATAGCTCAGTTGGTAAAGAATATGCCTGCAATGCAGGAGACCCTAGTTCGATTCCTGGGTTGAGAAGATCCACTGGAGAAGGGATAGGCTACCCACTCCAGTATTTTTGGGCTTCCCTTGTGGCTCAACTGGTAAAGATTCCACCTGCAATGTGGGGAACCTGAATACGATCCCTGGGTTGGGAAGATCCCTGGGTTGGGACGATCCCCTGGAGAGGGGAAAGGCTGCCCACTCCAGTATTCTGGCCTGGAGAATTCCATGGACTATACAGTCCATGGGGTCACANAATGTGGGGAACCTGAATACGATCCCTGGGTTGGGAAGATCCCTGGGTTGGGACGATCCCCTGGAGAGGGGAAAGGCTGCCCACTCCAGTATTCTGGCCTGGAGAATTCCATGGACTATACAGTCCATGGGGTCACAAAGAGTAGGGCACAACTGAGCCATTTTCACATTTATTTATTCTATTATAAGCCATTAATATATATGTCTGGGTAAATAGGAGTATGGTATAATGGATGGATGGTTAGATAAATTTGATGATAGATAGAGAGATAGGAAAAGAGAGGTGGATACATAGATAGTTAGATAAATGATAGGACTTCTCTGGTGGCTCAGTGGTAAAGAATCCATCTGCCAAGCAGAAGATGCTGGTTCGATCCCTGGGTCAGGAAAATTCCCTGGAGAATGGAATGGCAATCCAGTCCAGTGTTCTTGCCTGAGAAACCCATGGACAGAGGAGCCTGGTAGGTTACAAACCATGGGGTCACAAAAGAGACGACTTAGTGACTGAATGAGAGAGAGAGAGAGATTTACTAATCAAGGCACTATCACTTAGAGAAGCTTGGAGTCTGGTCATTGCCTGGCTTAGCTTTGTTCCTAGTAATGCTTTCTAAGGCCCACCTGACTTCACATTCCAGGATGTCAGGCTCTAGGTGAGTGACAATGCCATCATGGTTTTCAGGGTCATGAAGACGTTTTTGTACAGTTTTTCTGCGTATTCTTGCCATCTCTTCTTAATCGCTTCTTTTTCTGTTAGATCTATACTGTTTCTGTCCTATTTTGTGCCCATCTTTGCTTGAAGTGTTCCCTTGGTATCTCCAGTTTTCTTGATGGTGTCTCTAGCCTTTCCCATTCTGCTTTTCTCTATTTCTTTGCATGTTTCACTTAAGAAGGCTTTCTTGTCTCTCCTTGCTGTTCTTTGGAACTCTGCATTCACTTGGCTGTATCTTTCCCTTTCTTCTTTGCCTTTTGTGGCTCTTCTTTTCTCAGCTATTTTTAAGGCCTCCTCAGACAACCATTTTGCCCTCTTGCATTTCTTTTTCTTCTTTATTATTTTGGTTACCACCTCCTGTACAATTTTACTAATCTCCTTTCATGGTTCTGTAGGCATTCTTTCTATAAGAGCGAATCCCTTGAATCTGTTTGTGACTTCCACTGTATAATCATAAGGGGTTTGATTTAGGTCATACCTGAATGGCATAGTGGTTTTTCCTACTTTCTTAAATTTAAGTATGAATTTTGCAATAAGGATCTGATGATCTGAGCCAGTCAGCTCCCAGTCTTGTTTTTGCTGACTATATAGAGCTTCTCCATCTTTGGCTACAAAGAATATAANACCTGAATGGCATAGTGGTTTTTCCTACTTTCTTAAATTTAAGTATGAATTTTGCAATAAGGATCTGATGATCTGAGCCAGTCAGCTCCCAGTCTTGTTTTTGCTGACTATATAGAGCTTCTCCATCTTTGGCTACAAAGAATATAATCAATCTGATTTCAGTATTGACCATCTGGTGATCTCCATGTGTAGAGTTCTCTCTTGTCTTATTGGCAGAGGCTGTTGGCTATGACCAATATGTTCACTGGGCAAAACTCTGTTAGCCTTTGCCCTGCTTAATTTTGTATTCCAAGGCCAAATTTGTCTGTTACTCCAGGTATCTCTTGACTTCCTAGTTTTGCATTCCAATCCCCTATGATAAAAAGGACATCTTTCTTTCTTTCTTTCTTTTTTTTTTTTTTGGTTTTAGTTCTAGAAGGTCTCGTAGGTCTTCACAGAGCCATTCGACTTCAGCTTCTTCAGTATAAGTGGTTGGGGAATAGACTTGGATTATTGTGATTTTGAATGGTTTGCTTTGGAAACATACAGAGATCATTCTGTCGTTTTTGAGATTGCACCCAAGATCTGCATTTTGGACTCCTGTTGACAATGAGGGCTACTCCTTTTCTTCTAAGGGATTCTTGCTCACAGTAGTAGATATAATGGTCATCTGAATTAACTTTGCCTGTTCCTACCCTTTTTAGTTTGCTGATTCCTAAAATGTTGATGTTCACTCTGTCATTTTCTGGTTGGTGGTAAAGAATTCCACTTTATGTCACTAGAACATGGATTACAAAAGCAGGTAGAATATATTCTTAATCTGTATTCCAGGTTAGAGATGGGATCTAAAATTCCATCTCTGAAAATGTGTTTATGGATCCTACTTCTTCATTTCAAAATGTTTCCATTTATTTAATTGTAATTGTTCATGTCTACCCACCCATCCTAAAATTGTGTAGTATTTCAGAAGAAAAGTGGGGTTGAGGTAGGCAGACGTTATCTGAAAGGGCATTTAGTTGAGGGAAAAATCACCAGAAGCAGTAATATGGAAAATGATCAGAAAAAGTAATGAAGCTCTCTTTCTAGTGGAAGCTCAGTTTAAGGGGCAAAGGCCTTTGTAAGAACACTGGAAGTAAAATAGTTGTATCAATATTTGACATCTCTTTTGAAAGAATTTTGGTTTGCTTTCATGTGTGTGTGTGCTTGTGTGTGTGTGTGATTCAGTTGTGTCCTTGTGCCCCCCATGGACTGTAGCCTGCCAGGCTCCTCTGTCCAAAGGATTTCCTAGGCAAGAATTCTGGAATGGGTTGCCATTCTCTTCTCCAGGGATCTTCCCAATCCAGGGATCATACCCAGATCTCCCACACTGCAGGCAGATTCTTTACTGTCTGAGTCACCAAGGAAGTCCTTTACCTACATATTCTTTCCTCAAGGTAATAAAATTCAAAATGATGGGCAAATTGAGTAATTTTATTGGTGTCATAATATGAACAGGAAAATGAACAAATATACCTCAATATTATGAATTGTTAATTGATTTTTCTGATGTGAAATGAAGTTGAATAATACTGTACAAATAATACCACATGATGAATGTTGAGGGAATATCAGCATAAAATATAGTAATTTTTTACCAAATAACTTGAAATTAAAATATGTAAAAACTATTTCAACTTGGCATATGCCTTCCTTCAAAATCTGCACTTCTTTAACCAAAATGATAAATATGAAAATCTACAGAGTAAATGTACTACTATTTAAGATAAAAGCGATTTTATTTAATATTGCTGCTATTTCCATTTACCATCAATCATTACCATGTAACTTCATCTTTGTGAATCTTTGCAGACCTTTACAAGTGAAGCACTTGCTGCTTTGAGGCTGATTATTTTGTAATCTGATTATTCACAGCTTGCTAATTTGTAATTGGGTTTTTACAACTAGAAAACCTCCAGATTTAAGAAAAAAACTAATTTATTTTTTTCTTGGGTTAATTGTAGTGTTCACACAAAACAGTGGAGTGAGATGACTTCTAGTGGGCTTTGTGCAGTGTTCTGGAACCAATAAAATATATTATTGATTGCCTAATGAAAAGCACCACGTTCATACAAATTTACTGTGTCTGGGCAGGGGTACAACTGCTACTTTTATTCTGTGTGGGGAATCACCTGCCATTTTACCAAGGTCTATTGCTACATATCAAGAGGGACTTAAATTAGGTTGAGGTTACCTACAGGGCACTTTGTAAGGTGCCCTTATCCCTTTCCTTTCCTGCAGAGCTACCCACTGATTCTAATTTAGCCAAAGATCATCAAAATTAATTATGATTGAGTGGTATTATAATGGAAACAAAGTACAAGTCAAGCACCTTTGACTGTCTTCAAATTATGGAATAGAATTATATACTGTACTATTGAAGACAAGCAAACCAACTCTTCTCTAGGCAGATTGGATTTGGTGATTCAAAAATAAGAATTTTAAACAAAACATTGAGAAGATATTTCAAAGAGAGATAGGACTGTCAAAATCAAATTAAAATTATTATAAAATAAAAATATTCTCATTTTATTAAAAATTCTGAGCCATGATCTCAAATTTTGGGCAATATTGAGTTGTTACAGTTGGGAGAATAAAAGCAACATATGAGATTTTTGTCATCTTCCACAAATACACAATCTACTAGCTTTTGTGTGACACTAGGTATAGTCATGTAAGAACGTTAAGTAGTATTTGTATCAGTCAGAAAATGTAGATTATTCTATTGTAACGAACATCACCGCAAACTATGGTGTTAAACAATAAAGATTTATTGCTCACCTGTGCTACACATCTGATGGCTCAGTGGTAAAGAATCTACCTATAATGCAGGGGATGCAGATTTGATCCCTGGGTCAGGAAGATCCCCGAAGAAAGGCATGGCAACCCACCCCAGTATTCCCATGCACGTGGACAGAGGATCCTGTCTTTATCCCATGGACAGAGCCTGGTGAGCTACACACAGTCCATACAGCAGAGAGCTGGACATGACTGAAGCAACTGAGCATGTACACACATGCTACATGGCTAATGACGCTTGGTAGAAAGCATTGCTCATCATAGTTAATCCAGAACACAGGCTATGTAAGAACGAAAGCGAGTTCCAAAAGGTATCATACTGGCAGTTAAATATTCCTACCCAGAAGTGGCTCCCATCTCTTCTCCTACATTACTGCATGTTCCTTTCACAGGGACTGTGCCATACATGGGGAAAATAATGAATAGTTATTGAAGAATATTAATGACTACCAGAGTCCTTAAGGATTAAAGTGAGTGGGACAAACCAGTTGCTATCTAGGAGAAGACACAATTGAAACATTAAACCTTTTGTCATTCTTCAGCCAGAAACAGTTGATTGACATTTACATTGTCCTTGACACTGCCTTCATATCCTTCAGTTGAATAAGAAGATGCATAAAATTATCAAACTATGTCTCACTTATACAAACTGAAAACATTGAGTATATTAGACAGCTTATACCTAGGCCAGTTCAAAAGTCCTGCTGAAAGTAAGGTGATCTTATCATATTAAACTGCGCTGAGGCTTTCATGGACAATGTCACTTGTTCTGGCTTGTAGTGCCAAGAGCACATCTCCCCATGCTCTAGATTTTGGAGGGGACAGAATAGAGCTTTCTCCGGGTCCATGGCTATCATGAGAGACATTCAAAGGGTGCATGTGGGAGAGAGAAAGTCAAGAACGATGTTTCCAGAGAATAGTTAAATTTGTGAATTAACGTCTATGATAGTACTGTAGATAGCACAAACCCGAGTGATATTTTCAGAGAACAACCTAAGATCACATCATAAACCACCATTGATTTACAAGTGGTAGTTATACATGTGGATTGGTTTGTATGTTTGTGTGTTGGCTTGCTTGGTTTAAGCAAATAAATGTTATTTTCATCCAAGATATAGTTTCTCTTCTTTCATCTCCCACTATCTGGTATTCCAATCAGGGTTTCTCTCTATCTATAATCACATGTATGAGTCTTTGAGTACATAGTTACTGAAGAATGATTTGGTTAGATCTTAAACATACATATTGATTTACTCTTGTGTATCCTGAGCTGTTCTTCAAAATAGATTATGTGAAGGAGCAGGAAGAGGTCTCGAGAGTTGTTGGGATTTAGGGAAAGATAACTTTGTGGAAGGTGAAGAAGTGAGGATTTAAAATGGAATGTGTTGGAATAATAGAAAAATTGTACTGTTAGAGTTTATTTATTACTTTCCTTCTCTGTTTTCCTGTACCTATGTTGTGATTGCTTTGTAGCATGACAGAACACTCTAGATCAAATAAGATTAAATAGAACTCTGTAATGTGAGAGGGTTCCAGTACTCCCTGACAGAAGGGAAAGAAGGATATTCTATATCACAGTGTTGTAGAAGAAATTTCTTTAGGTAACTGGCAAGGGTTGTGAATGCACTGGGATAAATTGTATCCCCACCCCAAAATCATGTCTTCCTAGAACCTCAGAATATGACCATAATTGGGAACACATCTTTGCATATATCATTAGTTAAGTTAGGATGAGGTCATACTAGATTAGAGTGGGCCCTACATTCAGTACAATTAGTCTCTTTATGAGAAGAGGAGAAAATTGAGCCAGACAGAGACACACAGAGGAAAAGGCCATGAAATTGGTGGAGGCCAAGCTTGGCAGTATGCTGTCACAAGCCAAGGAACTCCTGAAGTCACCAACAGTCTGGAATAGGCAAGGAAGGATTTTTTTCCTAGAGTCTTTGGAGGGAGCATTGTCCTGCCGACATCTTGATTTCAGAATTCTAGCCTTCAGCACTGCAAGAGAATAAATATCTCTTGTTTTAAAACACCCAGTTTGTCAAACTTTGTCATGGACACCCTAGGAAAATAATACAAATGGATATTTCTGGATAAGTAATTTGGGTACTTCTAGTTAAGTAAATAATGGCTAATTCCATTAAAAAAATAATCTTTTCTGGTTGTCTAACTTCTTCACTAAGTTTTCATGACAGTTTGGTCCATTTTCTGATTCATATAGTAAATAGACTACTACTATAGTTGTGATTTGCTTATGGATTTTTGAAAGACAATGTATAAATGTGATTAGTATACCTAATAGGTGGCTTTTTATGTATTATTGGATAATGAGTCCATGAATGGTACAAATGAACATTATGAAAACAAAGATTTAGTATCTTTACAGTAAAACAAGAAAGCATAAGAGGAGTATTAGAGAAAGAGTGGAAAGACTGGGGTTCCATTGTTGCCGCTACCATTTATATTTGTGTGGCTCTAGACAGACTACTACATTTTTTCCACATCTGTAACCAGATAATACAAATGTCAGGCTTTCTTTCAAATAGGAAATTAAAGAATAAATGAGCACCTTTAAGCAACTTTATTATAATAATATGAATTATATTGCATTTATTAGAAAATTGTTTAAGAAAAGTCTCAAGTACTGTGTGTAGATACCACACTTGCAAGTGATATTTTCTGGTATGATAGCAAATCTCTGTTTAACCCACTGCCCATCTTAATGACTTAGAGAGGAGTTTATTGGAAGCAAAATTTATTTTAATAATTCAGGGTGTCATTTTCACAAAGTCATCTGGAACCATTTTGCAGACCTGAGAGCAAGGGGATGAGTGGCATCTGGCCTGTAATTTGTAGCTGACTGGCTTCACAGGCCACAACATTTGCAAGTCTCTAGACACATCATAGAAAAATCTCTCCAAAGTTCTGTGTCAGTAATGAGAGTTTGTCTTTCCAATCTGTTTCTTAGGAAAAATGAAGGTGTTGTTGTTGTTATACAGGCATTTTCTAGGAGAATGGATGAGCTGACAGCCCGGTCTTCTGGGTGCTCTGTTGATCACAGAGAACAGTTCTCATCGTTCATTTTTAGACTTTTATACAACTCCATGGACAACATGATGAAAGAGAGAAAGGCAAGTGATATCTGTGTGCATGCAGAATTAACAAAATTTGGGAATATTGATACTCTTCAAAAGATAATTTGTCTGCATTTCCATCATTTTGTGGGTCCCACTGGCATCTTGACACCTGCAGATTTTGGCTGAGCATGTGTTGAGCAGATGCACCCTCCAGCACACTGGGTGTGGTTGTCAGGGTCTGTGCTTCCCTTCACAAGTGGGACTCCTGCCCCGACCCCCACACAGGAAAGAGCTGAATATTGCATTTATCCTGTGTATTTCTTTCCTTTTATGCTCTGCCTGTCATTGCTGTTCATTAATATGATAATTAGAACATTTATCCTCTCTACCCCACCCTTTAAAAATCTAGGATTCAGTATCATTGACTACCCCTCATCCAGCCCAATTATTTCCTCTTATTGTCCATTGATGGGGAGTTGTAAAAGTGAGTAAGAAATAGATGAACTATCTCATTGGTCAAAATCTCAGTGTTGGCTCTTTAATATATTTAATAACATAGAGAAAATTAAGTTCCACTTAGTGTCAACTGATTTTTATTTAAAATATAATTGTTTATGTTTTTTCAAAACTTGGTTTTAACTTTATAGATACTATTTGCTTCATGCATTATGAATTTTAAATATGGACTTAAAACTAACAGTAAGTCATTAAAATATAGAAATATTGATACTATTAGCTAAACTTGAGTATCCACTAGGAGGAGCTGAGTACTTTATCAAAAATATAGAAGATTTATGTCTTAAAATAATTAATAAAATATTATCAGTATGTTGGGATTAATACTGATAAAAGTAAAATTAAGTTGCAATAAGTTGGATGTCATTATGATTGTATAATAACTTGGGAACTAGAAGTACAGAATGGAGATCATTGTATGTTTCAGCTAACTAAATTACTAAGAGCTTTGAGGAAATTAAAATAAAACAGTATACTTTTGATTTTGCATATCAAAGACTCACATGAATTTGTCCTGTTCCTTGAAAATGAAGCTAATTTATAGCCAGTATGGTAAAAATAAATCTAAAGTAGGATATAGAGAAGTACAAAGCAGACTTTTGGAATAAGAAGTAGAGTATATATCTAAAAACAGGCACGCAGACCCATGGCACAAGATGGAAAGCCCAGAAACAAACCCGTGCACCTATGGGTACCCTATTTTTGACAAAGGAGGTGAGAATATACAATGAGGCAAAGAGAGCCTCTTCAATAAATGGTGCTGGGAAAACTGGACAGCTACATGTTAAAGAATGAAATGAGAATACTTCCTAACACCATACACAAAGGTAAACTCAAAATGCATTAAAGACCTAAATGTAAGACTAGAAACTATAAAACTCTTAGAGGAAAACATAGGCAGAACACTCAGTNGCTACATGTTAAAGAATGAAATGAGAATACTTCCTAACACCATACACAAAGGTAAACTCAAAATGCATTAAAGACCTAAATGTAAGACTAGAAACTATAAAACTCTTAGAGGAAAACATAGGCAGAACACTCAGTGACATAAATCAAAGAAAGATCCTCTATGACCCACCTCCTAGAGTAACGGAAATAAAAACAAAAATAAACAAGTGGGACCTGATTAAACTTAAAAGTTTTTTCACAGCAAAGAAAACTATAAGCAAGGTGAAAACACAACTCTCAGAATGGGAGAAAATAATAGCAAATGAAACAACTGACAAAGTATTAGTTTCCAAAATATACAAGCAGCTTATACAACTCAATACCAGAAAAGCAAACAACCCAATCAAAAAATGGGGAAAAGACCTAAACAGACATTTCTCCAAAGAAGACATACAGATGGATAACAAACACAGGAATAGATGCTCAATATTGCTCATTATTAGAGAATTGCAAATCAAAACTACAATGAGATATCACCTCATACCAGTGAGAATGGTTGTCCTCAAAACGTCTACAAACAATAAATGCTGGAGAGGGTGTGGAGGAAAGGGAATGCTCGTGCCCTGTTGGTGGGAATATAAATTGATACAGACTCTAAGGAAGCTGGTATAGAGATTCCTTAAAAAACTAGAAATAAAACCACCATATGATCCAGCAATCCCATGCCTAGGCATGTACCCTGAGGAAACCAAAATTGAAAAAGACACATATATTCCATTGTTCATTGCAGCACTATTTATTGTAGCTAAAGCATGGAAGCAATTTAGATGGCCAATCGACAGATGAATGGATAAGGAAGTTGTGCATATTCACAATGGAATATTATTCAGCCATAAAATGGAACATATTTGAGTCAGTTCTAATGAGATGGATGAACCTAGAACCTATTATGCAGAGTGAAATAAGTCAGAAAGAGAAAGATAAATATTGCATTCTAATGTATATATACGGAATCTAGAAAAAATGGTACTGAAGAATTTATTTACAGGGCAGAAACGGAGAAACAAATATAGAGTATAGACTTACGGACATGGCGAGAGGGGAGGAGAAGATAAGATGTATGGAGAGAGTAACAAAGAAATTTACGTTACCATATGTAAAATAGATGGCCAACGGGAATTTGCTGTATAGCTCAGGAAACTCAAACAGGGGCCCTGTATCAAACTAGAGGGGTTGGATGGGAAGGGATATGGGAAGGAGATTCTAAAAGGAAGGGATATATATATACTTATGGCTGATTTATTATGAGGTATGCAGGTCAGGAAGCAACAGTTAGAACTGGACATGGAACAACAGACTGGTTCCAAATAGGAAAAGGAGTACGTCAAGGCTGTATATTGTCACCCNAGTCTACTCACTCCAGTATTCTTGGGTTTCCCTGGTGGCTCAGACAGTAAAGAATCCGCCTGCAATGTGGGAGACCTGGGTTCAATCCCTGGGTTGGGAAATCCCTGAGGACATGGTAACCCACTCCAGTATTCTTGCCTGGAGAATCCCCATTGACAGAGGAACGTGGAGGGCTGCAGTCCATGGGGGTTGGACACTGCACAGTGACTAAGCACAGCACAATTTACTGAAACTGACAAGGAAATTTAAACAGTACTAATTCATTAGAATACTTACAGCTAATATACCTAATTAAAAGAAAGAATAACAAGATAGTTATTTCCTTAAAAGTAAAATCACACTGTAATTCAGACATTTAGTCTAAATTGATACTGTTTTACTATATTTTCACCCAGTACAAATTTTTAAGATACTTAAAAAAATACAAGATTAGTTAAGTACATCATGCAAAATTTTCAGATAATGAACAACATCGGAGACTGGCTTTCCTTTGATAATCAATACTAGTTCACAATTAGACCAGTCTTTTTTTTTTTAATATATATACATATGCCTCCTAAGAGAGATTAGGAGATGTGCTACTTGGATACTAAGGCTAATAGTGGCAGAAACTGACTTATCACCTTATTGATCAAATCTGGCAATTTCATTCATAGTAATAACTAAATTGATTTTCTCTCTTGTTTGCCTGTCTGCTTCAACTTTTTATGTTTTCAGTGTATACTATTAAATTCTACTATAGATGCCACCAGGTGGGTTTATCAACACTTCCGAGAGGGCATCTTCTTGTCTCTTCTCCTCCTGGCTTTCTTCTTTCCTCTAACCATCTCTCTTTTCTTTTACCTGTCTTCTCATATCATTTTAATTAGTTATTTACAAAATTAAAGAGGTAATGAAAGCATGACAATGCATATGTATATGTAAGTATTACTGCCAAATAATATCAAGCACTGTGCTAAGTACAGTGCTTTGCTTTCAAGGAGTTCACAGTTGGGAAGAGGAAAGAGACAGTATCTGAAAACATTTAATAAACTTTTGTATGAGGTCTAAGCCTCAGATGTTTCTTTTCACCTTATAGCTTCCAAAGGTTTGATAGTAATATCAGACTCCCTATTAGTTTAAGGGACAAGTTGGCATGACCAGTGATAATTTGAAAGAAGCCAAAGACAGTCTGCCAACCTCCAAGTTAAACTTCCTGGGTTGAGTATAGTTTAGAAAATGGCAATATACCAGCACAGCTTCAAAGAAGAATAAGCAGTGACAGGCTGGCAGAAAAAAATGAAGCAGTGATAATCAGATAACAAAAATATCAATAAGCTTCCCTCCAGCTAGCTTTCACTGAGTGACTGCTGTATGCTAGCGAGGGCTGCCACGCATTCTATCAGCTAATTTAAACTATGTATAGAAACCATATTTTCCTCATATCCTAGATGAGTAAATCTTCCCCTAGAGAATTTAAATAACTTTCTCAAGGTCAGAGAGTGGTATAGAATTTATTTAAACTTGGGAATCATGACAGCAGATGACTTACTGTTAGCCACTAATTTTTTTTCCCATCTCCAGCACTAAGAAACCTGGCAATAGAATATACATACTTAAACAGAGAATAATTTCCATTACGCCATCCATTTTCAGGGTCTCAGAACCCCTTGGTCAGGACCTCTTGTATAAAAAACATTTTCTCTTAAAACACAAAGAACCCCAAAAGGCTTTTGTTATGTGGGACACCAGTCAGTTCAGTTGCTCGCTCGGTTGTGTCTGACTGTTTCCACCCCCAAAGACTGCTGCCCTCCAGGTTCCTCTGTCCATGGGATTTTCCAGGCAAGAATACTGGATCTGGTTGCCATTTTCTACTTCAGGGGATTTTCCCGACCCAGGGATCTAATCCGCGTCTCCTGCACTGCAGGATTCTTCACCACTGAGGCACCAGCGAAGTGGGACATATTCACTGATAATTAACATATTAGAAATTAAACCTAAGGAATTTTAAAAACACAAGAACTGTCAGAGCTGAGATCATCATATAACATGTAGCATTTAGAAACTCCACATTAAACTCAGGAAAGAGTAATACTGAAATGGCAAAGTTTTAATAGTATCAAGTAAATAGTTTTAACCTTTCAACACTCTAAAGGGGTCCTAGGGACATCAAGAGGTTCCTAAAACACACAAAGTAAACTACTGGATACAACTATTTACTATATTTTAAAATAAATCATGAATCCCTCATTACCACTATTTTTTCAGAATCTGGAAACCTTGGTTGAAAATAATTTATTTAAGAGAGAGGACTTATTTCAGAGATGAGGAAAGATTCAGGAAAGTCAAGGGGCAGGCATAAGATCACATAGTAGCAGATATCTAACCTTATTATACTAATAGAACATTACTTTTGGTTTCTGATTACAAAGTATCACTAGAAAAATATTTTGGGGTGGTTGGTAGTAAGGAAAGCAATTATACAATAGTGAATAGAGTATCAAAATCCAAAGATCTCTTGAATAAGCCAGTATTCTTAGTGTTGTGCAGGAAAAGATAACAGGGCTGGTTTCACTTCTCCATTTATTTATAATGTGCTGCTCACAGAGCTCCTATTGATGAACCAAATCCATGGTCCCTATCAGATTAGCCTAATTAAAAAACCACATTTTCACTTACACTTTCAGACAAGGCAGAGTTCAGATTAACAGAGACCAGATTAACCCTCACACTTGGAACGATACAAAAAAAAAAAAAAAAACCAAAACCCAAACCTCTAAATAAAATACATTAAGCAATACTTTTGAGACACTGTTCATGAAGTATAGGACTGTAATATCTGAGATAGAGGAAACAAGGGGAATCCTAGTATTACTGGGGAGAGGGAAAGGGCAGGGCACAGGGAGAGGATGAGGAAAAGGAAGAAAGGAAAAGAGAGATCATAACTTAGAACTCTATACATTTTGTAAAAAAATATTAAGAATATTTCAGACACATGAAATAAGAAAAACTTATCAGCACCAGACCTACATGATGAGGAATGTTAAAGCAAGTTCTTCAATCAAAAGGAAAATAATACCAGTTTAGAAATACGAATTTATACAAAGAACTAAAGCATAGATTGGGAAACAGTGGAAACAGTGTCAGACTTTATTTTTGGGGGCTCCAAATCACTGCAGATGGTGACTGCAGCCATGAAATTAAAAGACGCCTACTCCTTGGAGAAGGAAAGCTATGACCAACCTAGATAGCATACTGAAAAGCAGAGACATTACTTTGCCAACAAAGGTCCGTCTAGTCAATGCTATGGTTTTTCCAGTGGTCATGTATGGATGTGAGAGTTGGACTGTGAAGAAAGCTGAGTGCTGACAAATTGATGCTTTTGAACTGTGGTGTTGTAGAAGACTCTTGAGAGTCCCTTGGACTGCAAGGACTGATGTTGAGGCTGAAACTCCAATACTTTGGCCACCTCATGCAAAGAATTGACTCACTGGAAAAGACCCTGATGCTGGGAGGGATTGGGGGCAGGAGGAGAAGGGGACAACAGAGGATGAGATGGCTGGA